>JAAMPD010001702.1:0-21225 GCA_025266255.1 Trissolcus basalis | reverse complement strand
ATATATATTATTACTTTCATATATATGTAAATGTATAAATGTAGATTTTACTATACTATAATTCTGGATCTATTATTACGTGATTAGTGTGTTAAAATCCTTAAATTATCTATTGAAATTTCCCCCCCGAAGGGTTTATAACTGCTTGCAGTTATAAGGTGCAACTTTTTTTAATTCTTTATTTATAAAGGTCACATTAACCTGTCGGTTATGAGTGACCACTGTCATTTTTACAATTTTTTACAAATTTATATAATTCTTAAGTCATTACACAATTTGGAGAGAAATAAAGAGAGAAAAAGAAAATTAAAAGTAAAGAAAAGAGAAAAATGAAGGAAGGAAAGTTAAAAGAAAATAATACTAAGGAGTATAAAGTATAAGGTAATGTTAAGTAAAGATCAGGACATCAGGTGTCCATGAATCAGTCTTGAGTGGCTAATTCTGACTCTGGTGATGACAATTTTTTCACTTAATTAATAATTTTTCATTTTCATTATTGTATTAAGTCAGTAAACTGGTGTTATTAATAAAGGAATAAATTGTTTATAGTGAGGAAAAAACGGAAGCATTATTGGAATGCAAAGAAGAACTGGAACATAGCAAAAGTCTCATGGCAAAACTGAAATTAGAGGTGAGTCATCAACGACAATTATAAAAGTATTTTATAATTGTATGTTGATTGAAACGATACCAAAGATTTTAATTTTGGGTTGGTTAAAATTATACTGATTTTAATTTTGAGTTGATTAATTTATACCAATGAAAATATTTCACAGAACCAAGAACTCATTCTGGAAGCTCGTAATGCAAAATCTTATCGTGACGAGCTTGACGTAGTGATTGAAAAGGCTGAGCGAGCTGATCGTTTGGAGATGGAAGTTGCACGCTATCGGGAAAAAATGACTGACATTGATTTCTATAAGACCCGCATTGAGGAGCTGCGCGAAGACAATAGAGTTTTGATGGAGACGCGCGAGATGCTCGAAGAACAACTTTCAGCTTCTAGAAGACGTGCAGACAAAGTTTTGGAACTTGAATCGGAAATTCTAAAGTATAAGCAACTTTTGAATGACGTTGCTCTCGAACGAGCGGCGGATAAGGAAAAGTATCAGGAATTGTGCGAGGAGAACACCCAACTGCAACGTCTGACTAAGGCTGTGGCAAGCGAAGCTGCCATGGCAGGACAGATTAGTGACTCGGATGAACCTGGTACTTGTCATTTTTCTTTTCTGGTATTCAAGATCTCGAAAATGCAGGAATTTATCATTTATTTGATTTTTTTAGTTACTACAGACAACAGATTATCGGATCAATTATCAAATAGCGCACAAGCGAGAGCTTTAAAACTGGAACTGGAAAACCGTCGATTGAACACAATAATCGAATCTCTTAAAGAAAGCTCATTCCACGAAAGTTCGTCACGAGTATTGGAGCTTGAAAAAGAAAAGAAGAAATTGACAATCAAGATTGAATCTCTAAACGATAACAACGAACGATTGGCGCAACAAAATTTGGATCTTGAGTCGATTTGTAAACAGATGCTGGAAGAAAACAAGAAGTTGCAAAGCTCGCTGAAGTCGCAAAGAACGAATGCTGAAAAACAGCAGCAGGAAATTCAGGTTAGATTTTTATCCCTTTATCCCTTGTACTAATGTTTTCAATGAATATTAAATTTAAATTTGATTGCATTTTTTCGCAGACGAATCACACGAAGATTTTAGAGTTAGAGAAAAACTGCGAAGCTGTGATTAAGGAAAAGCAGCGCATAAAATTGTTATTGGAAAGCGTACAAAAACGAGCCGACGATCAGGAACGTTCATTGGAAGTTGCTAATCAACAGCTTGAAAAATTGAAGTGTATTGAAAGCGATGCTAATGATTTGAAGACCAAGTGTTCCGAGCTTGAATCGAAAATCACTGCTTTGGAAAAAGACAAGGAAACAGCGATTCGAGACGTTCATAAGTATCGAGAAATCATTGAGGTAAATAATCAAGTTAAAAGTAAAATACAATTTTTTCAACCGATACTAAATGGCTTTCTTTTATTCAAGGAAAAAGATGTTTCTCTGGATAAATACACAAATACCATTGAATGTTTGGAAAGAAAAGTGGAAGAGCTTAAGCGAGAAGTGGAAAATTCAAATGAACAAATCAAAAGGTAGAAAACATCTAGCTTGGTTTTTACGAAATGAAAGCAAACAAATATTTCAATAAAAAAATTTTTTTCCTTTCATTTTTGATCACAGGCTACAAGAAATCGAGAGATCAAGTAAGGAACTGGATTCTAGAGCTGCAATGGACAGAGAAACTCTGGAAACTTTGCAGTCGAATTTGATCGCCGAAAAACTTAATACCCAACAGTTGCACGCAGTTTTAGAGCAGATTGGTTTGGACGTGGATTCTTTGTTGAGCTTACCATTAGACGAAATTTATGATCGGTGAGTTTTTAAAAATATTTTTGATTACAATAAAGGAATTCAATGTAATAAAAAATAATATACTGAAAATTTAATGAAATATAAATTTCAGGATGGTTAAGTTGCCAGCAATCGAAAGTTTGGTCAAAAAATCAAGTCCGTCTGAAAATGCTAATCAAGGTGCAATTGAAGTTTCCACGAATTCACTTGGTGTCAATTCTGATAACAGTAACTTGTTAGAAGAAGTTGAAACTTTGAGGGTAAGTAGCTAAAAAATGAAATGAATGTAATGAGAAACGTAAAACAACATTTTCATTTGGTGAAAAAATTGCAGAAAGAACAGGATAACTTGATACAGAAATTGGAGGACTTGAAAACCGCATCGGAAAACTTGCAAACCGATAATGCCAAATTACAGGTTTATATTACCACTTTAGAATCGCAAAGTGCCTCGTTGACAAGCCAACACGCAGCCTTACAACTCGCTAACTCCCAATTAGTAGCCGAAAAAGATGTAGTGAGTTTTTCATTTTGGCTTACACGTCACAATTGCGCTTACACAAAAAGTGCACATTTTTCTCTTTCAAATAATTTTAATTATCGTTTTTACCGTAACATTCAAATTGAAATGGATGTCATTTAAATATCGTTTTTTTTTTTTTTAATTTTGTAAATTAGATTTATTGTATTTAACGTTTTTATATGATTTTTTAAGTTTATTTTTCTTCTGAAAACAATAATTAGAAAGCAAATAAAATTTCCTTCGGTCATTTAATTTGTAGCTTTTGAAAGACCGTGCAAGTCAACAAAGAGTTCACAGCGAGCTGCTTAACGATCAAGTTACACTCCAATCGCTTCATGAACAATTGAACAACGAATACGAGAACCTACTTCGCGAAAAGGAGGCGCTGAAAACTCATCTGAGAGACGTTAAGAACGAATCGCGTTTGCTCCGAGAAACCTGCGAAATTTGCGAGTCAAAGATAAAGGCACTGCAGAATGAAAGAGACGCTCTTATCAATGATGCAAACAGTCTTTCCAACTTGAGAGTCGAGAATTCAAAGCTAATGGTATTTTTTGAATTAACATTTTCATTTTTTGTCCATCTTGAAGTTTTATCCAGATTAGGATACAGAATAATTCATTTTTTTTACTAATTGTAGGAAGATTTCCGCAACTTATTTACAACAAGCGAAAAGATAAAACTTGAGTACAGACACTTGCAAGAAGGTTACAAGAAAACGAGAGATGAAAATAACAGACTGAGTGTGAGACAAATAGAAATGCAAGGCGAAATGCAGGCGAAGGATGAGAAGCTGTCGAATTTGGAACTCACAAATAGCAAAATGAGTGATAAGTGTAAAGTTAGTAATTCCAGTTGAAATTCGACTTACTTAGAATTAAAATATGTGAAAGTTTTAATTCATTATTTGATTTAAATTGAATTATTGAATTAATAATGTTTTTCATATATTCGCAGATGCTACTTGAAATTAATTCTGGGTTAGATAACGATAGACGTTCCCTGATGGAGCACATATCGTTGCTGTTCAATCAATATCACGAATTATTGACACACTCGCTCGAAGATAAAGAGCATCATCACTTGGAGGAAAAGATGTACACGTAAGTGTAAAATTCTGCTTTTTCTTAATTTACAAAAGAATCAACAATGATGTTATTAAATTTTTTTTAGAGATAAACTGAACCATGTGTATCGACAAAAAGAAAAACTCGAAGAGAAAATAATGGAACATTATCGCAAACTGGAAAGCTGTTCTAGAAAAAAGTAAGTTTGTGAAATTAAACAAAGATTTAATTTTAATTCAAATTTTGCAATACAAATTCTGAATCAAATATCAACATTTCTAATTTTGATTCCAGAAAGAGTTTTGGTGCAAGCATCGTTCGAAAAATGCGAAAAGCCAGTTCCGACTTTTTGAAAGTAAGTTTTTCGTACAAACTTTTATTTCGAATTTTACGCCGTGTATCATTCCTAAAAGTGTTTTATCACCAAAAATTGTGATTTTAGAATCGGCGATCTTGGGCGGAAGACTCCAAGCAGTTCGACAGCAAGATTTATGAGTCGGAATCCGGTGGCAACGACTCGGACGCAAGTGTCGAAGATCATCAATTGCCAAGTAAGTTTTTTCCCTTTGCTTTGCCTCCCTTTTAGAATTCCTTTTTGTCAACGTTTGCAAAATGTTTTGAAAAAAAAATACAAAAATAAAAAAGAATTTTGCACTGCCAAATCGTACTGATTTAAAGAATAAATCTAAAGTTTATTTTCTAGGTTCCAGTAATATTGTAGATCCAATGGTTTTAGGACATGCTGGAAGTAGAAAAACCGTCTATTATAATGATGATCTTGCGTCCACGCATTTAGGAGTAAGTCTAAAATAAAATAAGAAAGACATTTTAAATATTAAAAATTAAATTGAAAATAAAACAAAGAAAAAAAACGTTACTTGCAATTATTCACTCATTGATTTATCTTTTTTTTCAGTCAGACAAACGGTCTTCAATTGACGACCCTTTTCAGACAAGCGACGAAGGCCCATCTATCCACACAAATTCTAACAGCCGAACTGAGCCATCGAGTGACGCTCGATCATACCTGATCTATAACAAAGTATCGGCAGTAATTAACGAAACAAAGAACACAAGTTCGGTGAAAGATCTAGGCTCTGACGAAGTTCTTGTCGATTCTCCTCCTAAAGAGGGCAAAGGAGGCAACTCTGTCTGGTACGAGTACGGCTGTGTGTGAGCTAAAATGTTGTCTTTATTTTTGAACAGGGATAATATCCCACCGACTTAAACCAGGTCCAGATGAAAAAATCCACCCGATGTATTCCTTTACAGGCATATTTTTTTATTAACTAATAATAATAGAATGAAAAGTATTTAGAACGGACTAACGATGTTGCAATGAAAAATGATTTATTAAGAAAGCGCGTGCCTTACGCCTGAACCACTGCCGTCAAAAAGTGCATTTTAATAATCGACTGTAGTTTGATACTGTAGCGTTACACTTGGATCTAATCGACCACAGTGAAGAAAACAAATATTTTGAATAGTCCATGATCCGAGAGTGATAAGATGCAAAAACGTAAACTTCCTTTTAAAGTTTTATTGTTTATTTAACATTCTAAGCTTGAGCAATATTATTTTTTTTAGTTATCAAGGAATGTATTTTGTTTTTCGAACTTAAGCAAAATAATATATTAGAGGTTAATCAAAATATTTGCTGAAACTATAGATTCACGACTGTAGGTGTAGTTTAGGTCGTAACCGAATTTCTACAGCCGCAATAATTGTTACTGAACAACGTAAACGATCTAGTGATAATATTTATTCGTACTAACTTTTGTATCGTCGATTTTGTACTAGACATTTATATTTAATTGCTAACCATATTATGTTCAATTCACTTTTTTAGTCACAAAATTGTTGATGAAAGTTTTGGGCTCTCATTAATCTTGATTCAACATTTGCACCCATGTTCCTAAGTTTACTTATTTTACACGAAACGAAAATAATGTATAGTACTTAAGTTAAACAAACTTTTTTATGGTTCAAACTTTTTTAACGATGCTGAATTTTGTAACTTTTTGTACGACTGCTTTTTTACCTTAATTTTAACGACAACAAATGTAAAATTCAACAAAAAAAATTAACGACTTATAACATGAATACTTCAAATGACAAATTAAATTTGTTTTTCGATTTTCTGTTTCGAAAGTTTATTTATAAAATTAACCGAAGAATCTCGCATGTCTTGCCACTTGTAATCAAATGTAAAAGTGATACTTTGTAATTAAAAAATTGTTTTTGATGATAAATAAAAACATGTTTGATGTACGAAAAGGCCTGTGTTTGATCGCGTGAAGCATCTGCCTCGTTAGTCGATGAACCCTTTTTCTTTCGCGACACCGGCGTGAAGGGGCTCGGGCTTTTTTTTGCTTAAACTTCCTTATTCTCACGGTGTCACGAAAAAGTGGTCAAAAAATTGGTCATCAGCGCGCTCCCCTTTGAGAAAAGGCAGCCAAAGGTTTCTTTGATTTGCATATTCCCGGACTTTTTTCAAGCCCCGTCCCCCCTTTTTTCTCTTTCCAAACGCACTAAAGTGTTTTTCATTTCCTCGCGAAAACGTGTAGCATAGAACTTTTTTTCTTAATTACTTTACATTACTTCTCATGCAAATAACAAAACATTTTCACTCACCCGACCAAATGACAAACATTTGTCTGTTACAATTATATTTTGGTCAGCTTAATTAATAAATTGTTAATGGCAAATTAATCACTCATAAAATAAAGACAAGGATAGACAAAAAAATGTCGACGCGAAAGAATGTGATCGATTTTTTAAATAAAGCCCCTGAATTTATAAATAAATATGAAATTTCAATTTTTTTTCGACGTTTTCGACGTGTAAGGGCTATTTTGCGAACGACGGTTTTTTCGCGTTCGCGCATTGTAGCAGCCGGGCTTGCGAGGGTGAAATAAAAAATAATGCGGATATAAATAAATAGCGCACCAGTTTGTTTCAACTGAACGAGCGCGTTGACGTGCGCTGTTTTAAAAAAATTCAACATTATGATTATATAATATAATAATATTAAATTGATCAATACGAACGCGCGAGAAGGAAAAAGGAAGGAGAAAAAAAAGAAGAGCGCGAGGTATACATCGGACGACGCAACCGTTTCCTTTGCACCCGTCTCTATTATCCTTTTTCTTTCTCTGTTCTCTGAGGTCCTCCGGAGTTTCGTTGCAAAAAGCTTTTTCGCAATGCAATGTAACGGTCCGCGTGCAAAACCCTCGTCCCCCCACCCCTACCAGCTTCCGGAGCTTTTTTTTGCACAGCAAAAATAGGGGCGACGTTTCTTCTAGATCACAACGCCCTTTTGGCAGAACGAATCAGCGATGAGCGCGGCTGAAAAAGAAAGCAAAGAAGAAGCTGACACGAAAAACGGTCTTCGTCGGATTAAACATTTAGAAACGAAAACCTTGTATGTACATTTTATAGCGACGTGCAAAAACGCACCCGAGGAAAGAACAGTTTTTCTGGCTTGTCCAGAAACGAAAACACGCGGCTGCGAAACTATTCCAGGCATTCCGCGGATTGACGAGATTGCCATCGTTTGAGTTCATTTGTGCGAGTTCGAAATTTAGTTTTCGGTCGTTGTTTCCAACTCCAAGTGTATATACTAAGATCCAACTTCTTCAAGTCGGAAATGTTTTTTCCGATATTTATATTAAACAGAAAAATAAAAAATTAAATCATTCATTTTTTTTTTGATTATAAAATATTGTAATGAATGATTTAGTTTTAAAATTGTTATTGTATTTAATTCACTATATCACCCATAAACACTTATACGTTTTTAACATTCAAATTTTTTAAAATTCTATTAGTTTTTAAATTAACAAATGTTGTACTAAAAATGATAAACTATTTAATGAGTTGGAAGTAATGATTACTATAAAATTGTTTCATTCAGAAAACTGACAATTCGATTGATTAAATTTTAAATAAATACGTCTCAAAAACTGTTGCTGTAGTATCTGCTTGAAGACGGTTTTAAATGAACCGAAACGTCGCAAAATAATTGTAAAAAAAGTGGCTAAAGTCGGTTCTTTTGGATGTCTGTTAAATTGGTCGTAAACACACACCTTTATATTGATTGAAATACAGACGTTAATCTATTCTAATTGAACACATTATTACATTACTAACATTTATTATTAATAAAGTTTGAACACTGGGTTATACAAATCGAAAACATTTGTAACAAATGATTTTTCTTATTTCATAATGGACCATCTTTTTTAAATAATTATTAATATTATTAATATGTTTATAATCAACCTTTCGTAAATTGACAAATCATATTTTCTTATACCCATTTCACGTTTCTATACAGTAAAATGACATACTTTTATAATTAATTTACAAGTAACCCCTTGACCGAATCATGTGATAAGTTTAAACCAATTATAATCCGAATAAAGGCGTTAAAAATCACGTGATCATCTCAATTAATTAATTATATGTCATAATTTATAACAAATCAATGCTAAAACTACGAACAAACATTTATTGTAAAACCGTGGTTATCAAATTGAAAACAAAAATTAATTAAATATGGTGACATAATAAAACATGTCAAATAAATTCCGCATTACACATGTTTAAAAAAACGTCTTTGATCTCGGTTGAAAATTACCAATATTCAATAAGCCTCTACTCTCTCTCTTCACTTATCGCAGAATTTTTCTCGCGGTTAAGCGGGGATATACACCTAGAAAATGGCAAAAATCGTACTTACATTGATAGGTAGATTATCACAAAAAATTGCTTCTATTTCAAGCAATATTTGCAAAACCATGTTTGCACAGTTTAATCTTTATAATACATAATACAAACGATGAATATTCAAGTTTTCTTGGCAATTACTAAACTAATTTACTTTAAATTCTCTTCAGAAACTCAATAACAAAGTTGAAACAATGAAATCATTGTACATTTTGTTGGTTACTGTATGTACAATTTCAATTTTTTTTGTTTAATGATACAATTTTATTGCAGCAAAAACAATTGAACGATTTTCATTATTCTAACCACAAGTATATTATTTTTCCACTTTGAAATCTTAATTTATAACAAACAACCGCTAAAGAAATCGCGACAACCGTGAAGTGTGAACAATTTTTATTTAATCAACTTATCAAATTTAGATGTGAATTGCGGCGTTTTAGGTACACAATGTCCTTTAAAATAAACCCCTTTGCTTGTTCGGATCCTTCATTCTCCCTCGATCAACGATCGGCCAACCGTTAGAGATCAAACAGCACAAGGTCACTGTCGAAATGGCTGATCGTCCCTTCAGAGCTTGGGAGAGGATGAATGGGGAGAAGAGAAGAGAAAAAAAAATCGCCAACCCTGTGCCTGAGGCAGGTAAGCTGGTCGGGGGTAGTGTTTTCTCCGGGAGGAAAAGAGCGGCGTGTTTTTGCTCGTCCCCACCGCGCTGTTTCTGCAGCGCCACTCGTCTCGCAGGGGTGTGAGCGAGTGTTTTTTTTCGCTCGGGCCCAGGGTGGGACCTTTCGAAGGGACACGCCGGTAGGGAGCGCCCGGCGGGGAAGGGCTGCACGCCGGCTGTATAGTGGGAGGCGCTCGCTCCCAGCGGCGAGATCGCCACGAGACGCGAAACAATGTGTGGCACGCTGTCGTGCGATACGTTTCGCATCCTAGCGAACACATAGCCGGCCGGCAACTCTTACTTGCTCTCTCCTTGTCTGTCACCCACGTGCATCTGTCAATGGTCCCCTGGTTTTACGTGTGTGCGTGAATTTTGAACAAGTTAAAACAATTGTATTTGCACGCGTAATTATATAATTTGGTTGCAATTTTTGAGCATGAACGAAATTCAATTTGTTTGAACAGACTGTTACCCTGGTTTTTTTTTTGTCTTTGATTGTTTCTTGTTTTGGCTTTGATTGTTCTTTCTATCTCGCGCCGGGAAAGTCGGGTGACAAGTTTTGATATTTGGCGGCGAAAACTGGAATTTTTCTGCTGGTGAAAAACATGTGAGTACTTTTGAAATCTGATAAACAAAAAAGAAAGAAAGAAAGTTGAAAAAGACTGACACATTTTTAAAGTTGGGCATTTTGTGATACATTTGGAAAGAGAGATTTTTCGTTCGGACGGATCTTGAAGATTTTTGTTAAAGTGTGCGACGATGCGGTGTGTGCGAAGGGGGCAAAAAATATTGTTGGCAAAAAATATCGAGTCTAACTGGATCGAGGTTTCAAATTATTATAATGAATTTATTATATACTACTTCCACCGCGGAGCGTGAAAGTTGCTCGTGCATCGTTTTTTTGGTCTTGAAATGTTGAAGTTTGTTTGAGATATAACTCTTATAAGGAAAAGAGAAAAATAAGTACGTATGATGAATGTTTGCGCACAGTTTTTTGAATGAAGGAAATCGCTTTTTGCACTCGAGGCACATTGATTTTTGCAAAAGCGATTCTTGGAAGCTGTGAGCCCGAGCCATCATTATATAGATATTTCGTACTTTTTTTTTCATGAAATAGTAAATAAACAAATTTGAAAAAGTTGCGAACTGGAAGGAAAAAAAGCGCGTTCGTCTGAGTTTCGGAGAGATGGAAACAAGTTTTTCGAGATGACAAAAAGAACGATTTTACAACAATGTTTTTTTGGTGGTTCTCTTGCATAGTTGTCCAAACGTCCTCCAAAGAGACATTCCCTGTTTATATCATACAATTTTACAGTCATCTTTTAAACTTTTTCAACGTTTTTTCACCACGAGTGTAAGAAAACTTGAAACTTTTTGCCATTGACCGCAACAAGAGAGAGAAAGAGAGAAGTCTAGCAAATTTCAGACAAGTGTAATGTAAACTTTAGAAAACGAACGAGAAAAACCAAAATAAGTCAAGAAAAATGCACCCAACTTGTTTATTAATCCAAGTATCTAATTTTGCAATGAAAAACCATTTCCTACGATTTGTAAATAAAAATATTGCGATGAATTTAGGCCAATCATCGTTCCATAGTACGTTTTGTAAAAAAAGATACTTATGCTATTTCATTGAGTCAACTCCAACAAATTTATCAAAGTATTTAAAATGTTTCACTTCAAATTGAATTTTTGACTTATGACCTACTTTTTATATAATTTATATTTTTATATCTTCAATCTTCGATATGGATTAAAATTGGCTCAAAATGTTCATAATAAAAATTTAAATAAACTGACTAGAACAACACAATCATTAAATTAGACCATTTTAGAGTAATAAAAAATTAAAATTACAATTCTTGTATTACTCTTTCCATTTTTGTCACCGTTCTTTTTTCTAACTTTTTGCAACACTTAATTGAAAACATTTTTGAATGATTAATAGACCCAAGAGAATGATATTAATAAAACAAATTTGAATCTTAAACTTTTAGGTCACAATCGCGGAGATAAAGTAAGCCGCGGACGTTGTCCACTGAATGGGATATCGTTTGCGGATTGCGATCTTAAACTCGTTGGATCTCGGATGGAGGCGAAAGTAGCGGCGGTGGAGGAAACGTCGCGGGTCGTCGCGACGCCCTCGCCGGTGACGCAGGGAGCGGCGCCGACGACGACGAGTGTGGCCACGCCGGGCGTCGTGGTGCTGCCGAGCAACCCGCCGGCGAGCACCCATTCCTCCAGCGCGCTGCCCAAGATCCTCAGCAGGAACGTCAACGGCACGCGTAAGTATTCAGTAAACCGCACACGTACGCCATTAGATCATTTCCACCAAACGCCGCCAGATAGACATGTCGCTCATCCGAGTTATGCACTGGACCACGTGCGTTTAAAAAGTGCAACGAGAAAAAAAAAGAATTTGCGATCCTGAAACAAAAAGAAGAAACAAATAACGGCGTTCACCACAAGAACATTAATTAATAATGAAATTAAACAGAAGAGTATGAAAATTCATGACCAGGCCCGTAAATGGCCGAGGATTCTGCAAAACCGTGATTCGCAGGAATTCACGTAACTTTTTTAAGTTTCGCTGTCGTGTTTCATTAATATCAATATAATTCAAGAATTGAAAGGAAAGTTGATTGAATCTTGACTTGGAGCAAGGACCATTTTTCATATACTCAAGTTTTTAACTTGTTATGCGATCAGTGAAGGACCACTCGTTAAACAACGATTTAAAAAATAATTTTAAATGTTGGCTTTTAATTACTTATAAACAATTCATGTAGATCATTCTTTATATTTCGCATATTTTCACTTCTTTATCAGTTTTACTCTTTAGGAGTAAGGCAATCAAGAAAATGTTCTATCATTTTTTGAAAAGAACAAACCATATGTGCAATCAAAATGAGTTCAATGATTTTTGTTATAAAATTATAGTTTTGTATTGTGAGAATACAAACTCTCAAAATAAAGTATTAATGTTAATAAAAAACATAAAATTTTCAATGTGTTGATTTTAATGACGAATGTCTAAAAATGGCGAAAAAAGAATTTCAATTTTCGGGTCTCGTACGTACGGCTGGGACACCGTGGTATTCTGCCGAACGTCCGGCAAGTATTCCCAAGACATTCCAGAAATATTTCGCCAAAATATTCTCATCGCCATTACTCTCATTTCTTCCCCCCGATCAGAACTTTAATGCGAGCAATTAGAATATTTTAAAATATAAGATGTAGTTTCGCGGAAAGAGAAATGTGTGCCGAAAAAGGGTTACAAACTTTCCAAAGGAAAAAACAAACAAACAGATAAAAAACAATTCCAATGAAACTAAAACGGAAAAAAAGACATTGAAACTACTGAAACATTTTCTAACAAAAAGCAAAATGCAAAGAAAAGCAAAAGCGCGATGGGGGAAAAAAAGTATGTGTTCCAGTGAACAGAGAAGTCATCGAGCGCACTGATTCGAATTCAATTTTGTCGGTAGTAAAAATAAAAGGAATCAGCTAATTCGCGAGCAGTACATCGAGCAACGTTTTTCATATGCCTATCCATATATAATTCATCTTTTTCAAACCGATCCGCTAACGTACGACAGCGACGCAATATAATTCCGCCGCGTTTCTTTTTCACCCGCGCGATTATCTACTGGTATAAGATACACGTCCGACTAAAACACGCTGATAAATAGAAGAAGCGCATCGCTATGTTTATTTTATAATTTATAATGCGCGGCATAAAAACATATATATTATTTATGACTCGGTTGTATTTTTTGCTTTCATACTTTGCTTCAACGTTTTGCGTTGAGCTGCGCGACGTCGCGCTTCGTTGGCGCGGGTGAAAAAAAAAAAAACAACAAAAAGGTAAAAAAAGCGGAAAGACGTGAGTGAAAAAAATATGAATTATAATAGGTTTTAAAGTGAAAATGAAGTATTTGAGAACAAAGTGGGACGAACGAACGGACGCGTTGTTCTAGACAATTATTAAATAATATATGTGGCGAAAAAGTCATCCGAGATTGATCACTGTCAAGCTGCGCTTCTTATAAGGCCGGTGATTTAGTCCTCAGAGCACTTTATGAGCGACTTAATTACGCCGCCAACGATCGCCATGATAATATCTTTTCCCAACAAACATTACAGATAGTTTATGTGGTTCGCTTTTGAGATGCCACGTCGCATTGTGAACCTTTTGCCTCTCTTGTATTAAAACATCCATCGCAGCTCGCGCTATTAAGCCTTTAATGACCGAATCAAAAAGTTTCAGAACTCAAACTTGCCACAAATTTCATTTCAAATACAAATGAGCTTTTTTCATTTTCACATCAAATCCTCCCTTTTTATAAATCCCCCCCCCCTCTTGTTGTACAAATTCACATGTAATTTGTGTTTGAATCTTCATTCCCTAAATCAAGTTCGTTTAATTTAGAAAGAGTTAAGTGTTTCCACAGAATTTCGTTTGAGGCTTTTTGGCAAGACATAATTATATGAATTACGAATCCTAAACTGAAAAAGCTTATAACCTCAAGATATCCACACGATGGGAAAGTTGATTCCATGTTTAGAAACTTGAATATTTCTCAAAACTACAGTTCCATCTTAAGCAACAAAATGATGTTCAAATTAAAAGTTTGAAATGAGTTTTGCATATTATTGATTGTGCAAATTTTAATAACTGATTGAATGTTTGAGCGAGTTTTGGAAGATGATAAAAAAATGTATAATCATTGCACGGGGATTGACATGAAAATGTTCGTTGGTGTTTTTTAGCGTCAGCCTATAGAGAGTCTCGCAATTTCGGCTTTCGGAGAAACGCGACAAAACCACGAGAGACGGTTTTTTGTGCGGCTCGGCTCGCCACCGCCTCCGCCCGCTACTTCGGTGTACGTTATGCGCTCGTCCGGTAAGAACCGTGCAAAAACGGATCTCGCAATGGCTGCGCCGAAAGCGGAAGAAAAAGCGCGTTTTTGCGCGGACCGGCGTTTTTTTGCCCCAGACTGAGTCATCTCTCGCTCCGCGAAAATCACAAAAGAGCTCTCTCGCACTTTGATCGATTCTTTTTCCTTCGCCAACGACCTCCGCTTGCCCACTACCATAGCGATTAATGGCTATTTTATATACTCCAACGCATAACGTCTTTTCATTTTCCCAAATTGTTTTTTTTTTATTCTTATTTTTTCACGTACCTCCTGAATCTGAAACAAAAAAAACAATTAATGTAATTAGTGATGAGAAAGTTGTAGTGAAGAAATTATTAGATTTTCAGTAGGAGAAGAGAAGTTGCAGAAATTGTTTTAAAATTGAATGAAAGTTAAATTCAAAACTCCGGCCAAGATCGATCGGAAAAGAATCTGCGAAGTTGGTGATGTGGGTAGCAAAAAATGAGCGCGACAAAAAATTGATACTAAAAGTATCGAGGCAAGATGGTCGTTTTGAAATCGCAAAAAAGCGTCTTCGTTTTTTGTTCTCAGATTCGCTCTTTTTCTTTTGGATCGTTCCTTTTTGTTTCCGATCATAGAAGAAGTTAAATTATGCTTGGCTCCGGTGATTCAGGACTAGAATGACGATGCAAAGAGAAAAAAGGGTTGTCTCTGAAATTCGACGGAAAGGCAAAAAAAAACAGAGGGGAGAGGCAGGGGTCCAAATATTTCATACGGTTCTGAACTGTTATTCAATTTTGAATGAAAAAAGTTAGAATTTGTTGATAGAATAATCAAAAAACTGGCAGAGTATTGTGTTTGATTTCAACGTGTTTTATTTTAATCGTGAATTTTGATTTATTATTGATAAAGCTGCTGGATAAATGTTCAAATTTGAAATAATTAGTCGAGAACAATGGTTCTGAATGAATAACAACTTTTCAGACCTCGACTAGAAGTATTGGTTATATAATTACGCCTTTTTTTGTCACCCGCAAAAACTCGCGAGTAAAAAACCCGAGTACGCTTCGTTCCGTTGTACTTTTTTACGTTCGTTTTTTTAACCGCATTCAACCTGCAAAAACTCTAATTACACAACCTCTACCTGCAGCCATTATGAGAAAAATTATAATTCATAAAAGATTAATCCACATATTAATAGAAAAATGCTAAATTGTCTGACAAAAGGGTAACGATTTTCTCTCGTACAAATTTTTTAAAGCGCACCCAATCTACCAATTGAACAATAATCAATTAATGAGCAGAAAAAAAAATGAAACACGAATCAACTCGGAACATTGATGTTGATCAACGCAAAACGATTACATTGGAATAAATAAAGTTGTGGAATAAAAAGTTTTCTCAAGTTGCATAATTAATTGTTTTACAGACTGTTTTTCTTCCCCCTGATGGCCAATCAGATTCTGACAATAATAAGATACACCGCAGCGCGGGAACGAACTATGTTTTTTCCATGTTCATTGCAAAAGCGTTTTTACTTTGTCATTTTTTATTCATTTTTTTCACTTGCAATTGTAAACCTTACAGCATTCACGTTTTTGTCGAACTTTTCAGCGCAATTTTTTTGCACGCAATCGCAGATCTCAATCGCAATATCGAATAAACAAACGCGAATTCATCATTTAAACTGTTTTAATTATACGCGATAGAATCATAATTATCAAACAAAATTTGAATTAAAGGTAATGAATCAGTTTTATCGTTCTTATTTAAAAAAATACAATTTTCCATCACAAAAGATTCAATTCAAATTAAATCTCGCTTAAAATATTCATATAACAATAATATTTCATTATTTGCAGTTAATTTTATATTGAATATTAAACGATTTGAACAAAAATTAACATAAAATGTATAATTTGGATTGAAACGTGGAAACAAAATTATAATTACACAGATAAAAAAAGTTGTAATCACTTTTATCAGAATCTGTATAATTTTTACCAAACTATTTTATAAGTGAGGGACGGAAATCATTTTGAAAAGAAATCATCAAACTTTTTGGTACAAATTAAAAACTATTTTATGATAATGACCCAACATTTAATTTTAATATAAATTATTTAATATTGTGATATTTTCAACTAAACAGTTTAATAATTTTTATCAAAAATTCTGTCCTCCACTATAAGACTGTTTAGTAAAAATTATATAAATTGTGATAAAAATTATTACAACATTTGTTTTTCCGTGTAATTTAAAATTATTTATTTATTTCAATTGAAAGTATGAATAGAAGAAATTTTGATTGAAAATTAAGTTTGGTCTCCCATGAGTCAATAAGTAAACATTCTTGCATAATCTTGGGTCGCATTGTGACCGATCTAAGCAGCTGTTACGCGGCCTAATGAACTCTTTTCTCGAGTACAAATGTATGTACCGCGAGGGTATGGATGTCCGGTCAGACAAGAGGGTAATCTGAATACGTTTGAAAGGTGGGTGGCTGCACTCGAATGGTGCCTAATTTTTTGGCCTGACAGAAGGGTCGTCGCATTCATATCACGTGAAAAAAAAAAAAAAAAAAACGATTCTCCGGTGTAAAAAAAACACGCGCCCCTGCACGCAGATGAGTACCAAGTCAATTTCTCTTATCCACTTCATAGCCACCACCAATATTCAAAAATCAGTCTGAAAACAATTGTTGTAATAATAAAACTGAAAAGTTCAAAAAATGTTAATACTAACTTAATTAAAAAAGAACAAAATGATAATTCAAAATTTTTAAATGGCATTTTTTTTATTCGATGTATAGCATCGCTAGTTCAAATTTATTCGCACTCACGTTCAAGTTTATGTTCGTAATTTGCGAAAGGAGTTAACTTTGATGCGAAAGTCGCAAAAACTTCATTTCCCACGTGAATAAATACTTTTTTTTGAGTTCTAGTTTTTTTTATCATCGCATTCGTTCAAAGACAGAAAAGGGCTGGCAAGGAAAGTAGGGTCTTGGTTTTTTTTCTCGCCGCGGATACACAGCGTATGATGAGATTGATCGCGAACACGTCTTGTACTCTCGTGAGTGCAGGTGCGTTCAAAGGATCAAACTTTTTTTCGTCCTCCGAACCCGGGTAGACAAATAAATATTCAAATAGACAATTAGGTTTGTAGAATAACATATCATTTAAGGTGCCTGGAACGCGCCCAAAACATAATTGCAGCATTCTTAATCACTTTATAAATCGATGAATAATTAAAAAAAAAATTAATGAAAAATATAATTGCGAAATTTACTCTTTTTTTTCAATGATATACTGAAATGAGTTCAGTGAACATTTTCTGATTAAATTTTTGTTATCAAGTGAAAATAGGACTTTATACAAATTTCTGAAGAAATTAATAATTAAATTTGAAAACCCATTTATCCTGCAGTTAATTAATTTTAAATAAAAAAATACAAAAATAATTTCAAGAATATAAGTTAACTGTTTTAGTAAGAAAAGTAAATTTGTGTAGTTTAATTAACAGTATCATATTTATGAATAAAAATGTAGATCAAAATTTTAAATTAACAATTAATGTAAGAAAATTAAAATTGAAAATTAAAACACTGAAAATAGAAAAAAATTAAGAATAACAAATTGGTATAGAAAGTAGAGTTCAAAGTTTGCTAAAGCATTAATCTTGATAAACAAATAAAAATCATCGAGCCGGCAACTCTGTTATCATTAGCGCGGCCTCGAAGAACATTTCAATCAATTTTTTCTGCCCGGCAGAAATTCTTTTCTTCCGCGTTAAAACAGTTTCCTCCTAGAAAACGCCATTACTGTAACGATCGCAACGTCAATGAGATAATAAGACAAATAAGAGAGGGCCCGACGAAGAAGTGGAGCCGGCAGAATTTCCCAGCGGGGCAAAAAAACAGGTCGAGGGAAAAAGTGTTTCGTGACTCTGCCCAAGCGGAGATCAAAAAAACGTGAGGAAATAGCGAGGAGAGACGAAGCACAAGGAAAAGTTTTTTTTTCCTCCACGATATGCAGAAGGGTTGTGAGACGCACCGGGCAGGTGGCAGTGCGAGGGCGCTGCGACGCATCTCCCTTGCGGATTATCGCGCGGGCAAAAACAAAAAAAAACGTAACCCTTGCCGGACAGACGCGCCTTAATTTATTCGCGCGTCGCCACCCTGTGGGAACCCTTGCCCTGGCCTATTCTTCGCTTCGCCAGAATCGCGAAAAAAAACCCCCCGACCAAGAAGTATTGAATTTCGAATTAAGACAGGGAATGACTACGATCAAATGATCGCTCTGGAATGTTTTTCATACTTCGGGGGGATCTTCTGATTACCAAAATTTTTTTCACACTTTTTTCATAATCTTAATAATGTGAGAAATATTTTGAGTGAACAAAGTACGAAACAAAAGTTGAAATACCCCGTTGGATATAAACTCGAAATCAAGATGAAATTACGAAAAAAAAATCATTATTAAAAATGCATGAACATTGGAGCAAATTGTTTCGTCTCTTATTGCGTTCATTAGAAAAAATTTTAATTAAAAAAACTTTTAATTAAAGAACTAAAAATGTTTTGTAATTTCAGTATATAAGAAGAAGCAAAAAATGTACAGTGTTGAAGGAAAAGGTGTACACTCAAACACTGAAATTAACTGCCAAAAGTAAACTTGATATAAAAGATGAAAATGCCCCGTTTCAATATTTTTGTGTTTAATAATTCACGGTGATGAAGTAAGTGAAGTAAACTTAGAGGTAAAAACTGAGCTGGTAAGACTTTACGAAATTGCATGCTGCGATGAATAACACAGCACAATTGTTTTAACTTGACGCTCTCAAGCCTCTCTTTTTTTTCACCAATTATTTTAGCACGAGAAAGGAGAATCCACAAAAAAACCTCGGCGTTACGTAAAACTTCATTTTACTAAATAGACGAAAGTGCAAATTCTCAAGATCAACCTGATAACATTTTTTCAAGTTTTTTCAAACAATTTTTTTTTTTTTCAAATTTACAATTCATATAATTTGCAGTAAAAACATCCAACCGTCTTTCATAGCATCAATTTTACTTTCGCAATTTCAAAAGCAAAAAAAAAACGAACAAATTTGTTTAATCGTTTGAACAAAAAGAGTAACATTCTCGTTCTCATGAGATTAGCATAATTAAATTCAATGTTTTTTTGTCGCTCTGGCATTCGACTAACCGATTTTTCAAAATGGCGCAGAAAAAAAGGGCCTAGACTCGGCCATTTTCTGTGGAACCCTCAGGGTTGAATATGTTAGGGAGAGGTGGGCCGTACCTCTCAAGGACCTGTGGGGTTAGTCCCATCCCCTGCGCTGAATAGACCAACGGTAGGCAGCTTTCATATCTGAGGGGTCACTTCTCCCCTCAAGTTTTCAGAATTTTTTTTTCCGCCTGTGAGAGACCTCAACCCTTTACTAAATTTTCTCATACAATAGGAGCACAACATTTGAATCTGCATAACCGAACTTTTATAAATTCAGTTGCAATTCCATTCTGAAAGCCCTCTTCCCCCCTCGGAGGCAAAAAAAAGTGAACGAACGCGAAAAAAGAAAATAATAAAGAGCAAGCAAAATCTTTTAATTACATCCGTGGCGAGCAGTTTGAATATAAATGACTCGCGGCCGATGTTTAAAATAAATGTATGGAAATGAAAAAGTTGGCGGAGGACGGCGGATATTGGTAATTGAATCGCTGTCATCTCCAAATAAGTAGGCTTCACACATGCCCCGGTTATAATCGACTTAAAATAGGCTGGAAAAACGTTTGCATCTTAAAACAAGACACGGGTTGTGTTTTTGCGGTGTCGCGCGGTGCGTCGGGGGGAGAGAGCTCTGCCATTCTCCGCGGCGGCGCGACCTGTTTACAATCTGCCAAAAAGCCTGGGACAGAGTGGAAGAACTTGTCAGGCGATAACCTGGTCAGTTGGTGCGAGACTCGACAACTTTCAACAGTAGTTCACATTCGCAGTACGTAAGTACCTGCAATCGTGTTTCGAGGAAGGGACCAGTTTGTTCGGGGGCTTTTTGTCGCTCTCGGCCGTCTGCGACGAGGACGGCGCGCGAAGAAAGAGCACGGCCGAGCCAGCGATACGAGGCACGAAAAAGCAAGATTTCTTGATGATTTTTCTCAAAGGTGACTGGTACGAGGACGCGCAAACTACGCTCCGCGAAGGGATCAAAAAAAAGTGGACGAGGGAAGAGGTCGCAAGAGGGGAGCGAGAGAGACGCGCGCCGAGACAAAAGAGAGCCACCGAGTCGCCGACCGAGTCCATCTGCCCGGTGTTTTGTCCGGGTGGGGAGAGGCGGAGTGCAAAAACTCACCTAACCCTTCCTTGATTACAATGCCGGCAAAAAGCGAAATACTAACCGCCGCCGCCGCCGCGCGAACGCCCGCTCCTAAGAAACTAGACCCGTTTTTGTTGTCCGCCAGCAGAAGAGAGAGCCCGGCTCTGTGAAGTATCGCACAAAGAACTCGCAGGCACCTCCGCCTCCGACGGCAACTTCTTCTTGTCGCCCGGCAAACAACCGTCCGCGCCCGACCGGAGACCTCGCGCTCACCCAAAAGCGATGCCTAATTTGGTCGCCGCTGTGTATTCCTGCGCGAGACCATCCATCCAACTCTCACCACCAATCCCTACAAAACAAATCGCACAATTAAACTCACATCTCGCATCCCTTATGTCATCACCAATAATCACAACTTTTTACCTTTCCTCTGATGCATTCTCCAATTCGTTTACTTATATTCTTGTACTTCGATCTATCTCAAATAAATACATATTACCTACTTAAGGTAATGTCGAACCGGGAGTTACCGACATTACAGATTTCTTGATTAAAAATTAATACAGTGATTGTAATTTGATTTCACGAGAAGAGCGAGATTCTCTCAGTTATTTTACACATTCCTAAAC
>JAAMPD010001701.1:0-21277 GCA_025266255.1 Trissolcus basalis | reverse complement strand
GCTCCAGTAGTTACTCGCAATTTTCTAGCTAGTAACTGGCCAGAATTTTCTGGCCCAGTCGAACTGGCTCATATCTAACCAGTAACTATTTTGAACTGGGCAAAAACTGCTCGAATTTTTACTTGGGGCATTATATATATATGCGCGCGGTGTGTCGATTGTTTTGCGAATCACGTTTAAATCCAAACTATCCGAGTCGTGAAAATGAAATAAGACATTAATCAGGAAATTCCATTAAGTATCAGAGCAATGCGACGCTATTAATTTCATAGTCTGCGTCGCGCATTATGTTAACGATACGCGAAATCTAAGACAGGTGTAATTAAATTAGAGACGCAAATATAGCGGTGTCTCGCGAGCTAGAGAGGTTACGAATTATGCAAAAGCACTATGCATATGCGCGCTTTAATTACTGTATTTTCTCACGTTGAAGAGTAACTGGGTGCCTAAGTGAGATGGAAAATTCGCAGAGCAAAAGCGTCAACCGTTGAAGACGGTGACCGCGCACCACGAGATGATTAATTCATGACCCCGACTGCCCCGAGGGCTGCTCGGACAATACCGCTCTAATTAGTCAAGATGTGACGAACCCACCTGTGCCTAGGAAAACCGCGAACCCCAATGGGACGCAAACCGTCCGCCGCAAAAAAGTGTCTGATTAATCGTGGCTATTTTCCCAATTGTCTCAAACTCCCTTTTTTTCCGACGAATTCTCATGTCTCAACAATTTCACAGTCTATAGAAAAAAAAAAGAAAATTGTTCAAACGTTCTAAAATGTTCAACAAAGCGTTGTAGCTTTTCATAATTTCACGCATTATTTGCCCGACGAAGGGAAATCTGAAATGAATTAATCAACGTTTTTGTTTGATTTCATACTTTGGCGAGGAAAAATGTTCCCGTGCCATTGCACGAACATTTCTTGTCGACTTAGTTTACCTCTTGGATGGTTCTTAAACAATCACTCAGAGTTTATTCATGTTTCATGCGACATCCGAATGTAAACGTGAAAAATGTATGTTCTTTCGAAAAACACTCGGTGATGCCGAGCTTGTTTCCGGTGTCTGCAGGAAATCGAAAATATTACTATTCGATAGAGCTATACCGGATTCTCTCGTCAAAAATTTTTGAGAAAGGTAAATTCAACTCAGTGATGTTTGTACAAGAATTCGAAACACCACGCTTATACTAATTGGATATAACGTAATCCGAATTACAATTTCAAAATTTCCGTCTGGGTGTGAAAAATAGAGACCCGTAAGATATTATGACACCCCGGGGGAATTGTAAACTAAGAGTTTTAATTAAAAAAACTTGCACACCTGTTTTCGAGGCACCAACTTTTCAGAATAATCAGAAATATATTACGTGTGAGAAAACGTGGACTCGGAATAAAACTGGCGTGTACGTGCAATAAAAAGCAATAAAATGTTGCCCCCTCGCGGCCTCGGCATCAAAATCAGCTGCACGAGTCATGTTAAACAAACTTTTTGATTCGCGTCGTTTAATCTCAAGCATATAAGTGCAAACTTTCGTAAGATAGCGCGTCTCGCTCGATCTCGTGTCTAACTCGAAGCACGTGCGTCTAATAAATCACGCGTCGATATTAATGCGTCGTTTGACGCACAAGTGTGTGCTTTAAAGTCCAGGAAGAAGTTGTATTCGGAATATTACACCGGTCGGACGGATCGTGTCGTGTCATAAATTCATATTAATATCAGATCGTAAATTAAATCAGAAAGAATCTTTGATGTCGGTTGCGGGGCGAAAAGGAGAACTGGTGTTTTATTGTGCACGGCTGAGTTCGAAAAGCCGAATCAAGTGCGTGGCAAATGTTGTTGCAAATATTTGGACACAGCGTTGCATCGGGTCGTAATTGATGGAACGCGGTGCAAATTGAAGACTGAAGAACGGGAGAGAGTTAGCGGATTATGGATCGGCCGACAATGGCCTCGGCGGCTTATCTGGGCGTGTGATCGCTGCGCGGAGAAAATCGCCGCCGATGCATTACCGATTCCGCTCGCGGTTATTCAAATTAATTATTGTTCTCGCGGCGGTGTCGTTAATTGATGCGCGCGAGATAACCCGGCGGCGTTATAAATCACGCCAAGTCTGCAGGTCGACAAAAACTCTTATCAGCGTGGAATGAATTTCTACGGTGGGCAGCGCCGGAAAGTGGCAGCCAGAGATGGGGGCTCGCGCGATAAAGAGCGTAAATAACGCAGAAACAAAATTAATGTGCCGATTAGCTCGGGGCACCGAATTTCTTGGGGCCATGAAAGTCTTGCTATCGCCAACACCAATTGTGTCGATTTAATGGACACGAATCAGACGAGATAAATTCACTTTTGTTTTCCGGCCGAGGCGTCGCTTAATCTATTCCAAACTGTCGAGCATCTCATTTTTCTAAGCAATTCCCGTTGATATGTATCATTGTCTTTTCGAGCTCTATCTTATCACAACACAACCGTACTTTATTACCCCTGTCAGCCATTATTTTCATTCGGCTCGTTTAAAAATACCATATTCATCCTTTTGCTTCTTCGTTATTTCGTTGTCCTCTATCCTATAAAATTGCCTATTAAGATTACGTACTATTTTTTCGAATATCCGAAATCGATAACAATTCATTCGAATCAGTTTTACATTGCCCATATGATAATAAACGTTGCAAACGTGTATTCAGTTTTTGTGGGAAAAAAATTTATCACTCGGGCGAATACATTTTTTTGAATTTTTTTAAAAAAATTCGCTCATTTAAAATTCTATGAAAGTTTTAAACCAACGACGTAAAGGAAAAAAAAACGGAAAGATTTAAACTGTAAAAAAGTGTGTTAAATTAAAACTTCTTTCGGTTGATGTTTTGAAATTGTTTTTAAGAGACATTGAATCAAGACAAGAAATATCTTGATTCAACATTTTAAAGTCTTTCTCAATTCAAGGCACTTTTTTTATGTATATATCTGAATGGACATTTTTTACCGTGAATTCATATATGTGATATTACATATAGATTTATCAGTGTGTTTTGCAGTGAAAAATCTCCGATAATCTCGATACACGATTTACATATGAAAAAAAATATATGGTCACAACAACAAACGGATGATGGGTTGTCCGGATGATGGACGAGTGAATAGAACTGGACGAGAAAAAGAGTTACCGGCGGAACGTAATGCATGCGAATTATTTATTATCCATGATAGGATTCTGATTTGACTGCCGTCTCGCGATTCAACAGATGATGCATCAACTGTAACTCTCAAGTCGCTCCATTCTGCTGCTTCTTTTCCGACGAATTTTGAGCCCGCAATTTTTGCTCCAAAGAATGTGTCATGCTCGAGGTATCCGAAGAAAATCTTGCCGCACTCTAGCCGAGAATACGTCTCGCGTGTTTTTGACTACAACATTCAAGAGCCGATTCTTCGAGATGTTTATGCTCTGTGTGTAAGAACACCTTTCCGTGTAGCGTGTCGCTGCAGATTTCATCTTTTTGTCCGCGCGCAGCTGAGGAACGTTAAAAATCATGAATAAATAAAACGTATTATCGTGTGGGGCAGCGACTGAAACCACCGGGCGCAAAACCCAATTTTTGTTTCAGCGTTCCGTATACAATTTTTCTTCCAGGGATTGGTATTACCATTATGTACCGCTGCTAACCCCTCGGGACACGCGCGCCAATTAGAAAGCGGCGCACACTTCGTAATTCGACGTAATTTTCAACTTCCTCGTACTTATACAGTGTATATTTTACATAAAAATATCGCTCATCAGAGGAAGCAAATTTTATCTCGAATGACCTGCAGAACACGTCATGGGGCGAAAAATGAGCAGCACTTTGAAGCAATTTGCGTTGACAAATTCACGATTTTGGCTTGATTAATAGCAGGAAAAAATAATTATCGAGCAGGCGCGCAAAAAAAGTTGAATGATTCGGTGCGTTTAATTCCTCTCGCAGCTAGACGGTATTCTCACAACTGCGCATTGCAGAACTGTCTCCGTCCGCGGGTGTCTCTGCGCCTCGGGGGAAATAAAACAAAGCATACGAATGAAAGAAAACAAGGAGGGCAAAAAAGTTAAGAAAATAAGACAGAGATAGAGCGATGTGAAAAGGAAGCAACTCCGTAATGTGAGGGAAAGAGGCGATGCCTTGAGAGTTTAATACCGTGAGTCTACAGTGTTTGAACAGGCAGAGAAAGACGGGCTTCGAAAACGAAGCGCAGGAAAAGCTCTTCGTGAAGAAACGCAAACGTACGCACCGTGCAAAGAAAATCCGCAGTTACGCTCACGTCAATTATTCTTCGCACGAAAAAGACGGAATCTTCCTATTTTGTCCTGTGAAATTTGATGATAGACCAGTGAAATGTCTTTTCGGCACCCCGATTTGACTGATTTCACAAAATTTAAATTCACCAAGGGAACAGCCAAATGCTAAATCTCATTACGTGCTTGGGGAAACATAAGTTTTTGTTTTTGTTTGATCATCACAAGAATGTTCTTTTATTCTATTATAAACGATCCCAAATTTACATCTCTGCTTTCAAATTTCCCAGCTTTTCCCTCTGCTTATCAATAGCTTCTCATCTTTAAAATTAATTATACTGCAAAAATATTAAAATACTATATTTTTTCAAGCAAAATGTATTACTTGCTCTAAAATTAATTTCCTCATATTATTTTAAAACTTGAAAATTTTCGTTTTTAACTAAATTTTATGTATTTACTTTGAAATATGAATATCTTTTTCTGCAAAAGAGATTAATTTTTTAATTCAAAGTAAAAACTCGATCAATCATTCAATTCAATATTTAGTTAGTCTGAATGGAAAATCGACCTCAGGTATATGAAAGTCAAGTATCTGTATCGAAGCCTCAAAGCTGCCCTACTTGTTTCCTTTATAGAAATGGCATCTAAAGACCAGCATCATCTCCATCAGCAGTCCAAAAGCACCTGATTGTGTTAGGGATGAGCATCGCAAATCGGATCTAGTACTCCCCCGATGCTCTACTAGGATTCATTTTTCGATGGAAATGCTGATTAGACTCGTTCAAGTAATTCATCAACGTATAAGCACGAGGGATAGGGGTAAAATACATAGTTGAATCGTGAAACTTGAAGGACTTGATGAACCACGGTATTGTTAATATCGACGAGCTCATTGAAGAGGGACTTAAACGCTGAGTCCCGTAGATCAACAGAAGAGTGAATCTTTGGTTATACGTCAAACTCTTGCGCGCTTCCGTTCGCATTTGTGTCCTACCACTTTTTCCTTTCAAATGTTATTTCAAACATGTTCAATCATTGGGTTCGAAAAACTTTTACCCGACCAAACTTGATAAACATTGTGTACTTTTTATGTTGCAATTATTTCATTCAGCATCTCGACACCAAAGTTTATGCTAATTTCTCAAACTTAACTTCGAGTCCAATAAAAAGGTTATCAACGATATTTTATCACCTATTTGAATCATGATTTGTTGTTTTATTATGCTTATTTTGCGTTTCACAATTTGAGTCCGAATATTCAAACGTTCTTGATTCTAAAAGGAGACATCTGAAAAGTTGTAATTCAAATCGAAGTTGAAAAAAAAATGTCAAACAAAAATTGGAAGAGATCGAGAGAGTTAGCATTGCAAAAGTTATCGTGTCAGATTTGAGGACACGCGACAACACTCTGAATCGAAGGTGGCCAACAATTTGGACCGCAGAGGAGATAATGCTGATCGGGGAAGGATTTTTTCACGAATGATGATGAAGAGTGCAAGGCGACGAATGAGACAGAAAAGATATACGCCGCGACAGCTCTTCGGGACTTTACGATTATTTTTATTTCCACTTAAAGCGCCGTCGAGAGCTGTCTCGTCCTCTCTGAAATCGTATTTATCAACGATAAGGGATTTCGAGTGAAATCCCGTGGCACGATAGGTCGCCGGTTTTACGATTGAGATACGTGGGCGATACTACCGATTTCTTATATACACCAGTATACTATGAATACAAAGACCAGTGAGATTATCGGAAGAAATAATGACGGCTGCTAAGAAGAAAGAGTGAGGATCGGTTTTACCGCCTTCGAGTGATGCTTACGTGACGGGCATAAATTAACGTCTGGAGAGCGGCAGTAAAACGTTGTTTCGCCAAATTGGAAACGATCACGAGTCGATCGCAATTAATTCAAATGAACGATAAACGCGAGTTTGTGCTATTTTTCTTTGTAAGAATTCCAAGTTTTGCGCGCGGGGGAGGCAGCGCGCAAACTTGGCAAGAATAAAATAAGAGCAAAAACTTTTTGCCAGCGCGGGGGATAAATAATGACTTTAGCGAAGAGAGATGAAGACTACCGATGAGTTTACTCATCTGGATTCGCGGATTAAGAGGACAGGCAAAGTTTACTATGAACAGAGAGTATCACAATTTACATTAGTTATTTGAGGTTTCCTCTCCGTGGATTAACTTTATATTAAATGGAGTAAGTGGCGATGTTAAATTACAGACTTGCGCGAGTTATCGGTAATTAATTGGCGTACTTTGTGAGCTGAAAATTACGATCGACCGGGTTATAACGATTAGTTTTTCCGTTTTATTTGCTCAGATGGAAACGAAAATTTTGTCGTTTGGTTCTGTCTCTCTCTCTCTCGCTCTCTCTTGGTTCTCGAGATTCCCTTACCGCCAATTTCTACGAGACCTTTCGCACGCTTCCGTGATACAAGATTAAACATTTACATCACGAAAGCATACGATTCAAGTCAAATCATCTTCGCAGAGGCACACGCTTTAACTACGTATCATACAGTCAACTCTAAGCAACTCCCAAGCTCCATGACGCGGCCTGTTGGTGATGCTACAAGTGCCCCCTTTGCCTCATAAACCCAGACGCTTCTTCCGCTTTCCCAACTATGGCCTTAATGCATCTTCAAAGATCAATAAGTGGGTCTGCACAAGCTTACCATCTCCGTCCGGCCAATCTGTACTTTTTCTTTTTTTTTTTTTCATTTTTTTCATCAAATCTTTCTGTACTTTCTACAAATTGATCAAAATGTAGAAACTATGTCTCTTTCATTGTCATTGCAGAGCTGATGACATGGCTCCACTCACAATCAAGATTTTCACTTTTTATTTCCTTTCATTGCTTTTTTTCTTCAGCTTGAAGAAAAGATGGTCAGATCATCTGAGGTAAGAGCCATCAAATTGAACGATATTAACCACCGTGTTCGTACTACAATATCACAGACCGTAAGAAATAAAACCCTGCAAAATTTATGATACTTTGATACAGAACAAACTCATTCTTTTAATACACAATCCAAATAAAAGATTCTCAGATAAAAAAATACCGTTTACTTTATTTTAGTGGGAAACTATATATATTTCTGTGGTAATTTTTGTTGCAATTTCTTTTCAGGATGAAATCTTTTTTTTTCTGTTTGAAGGAGGCACGAAAGCTGCAGAACGAAGTTGCGTCGATGAAGGAAATATAAGTTGGAAATATTGGATGGTAAAGCGAGCTCCTTAACGAGAGGTAAGATCAAACCGTCGGTCGTGAAGCCGCGAGACAGAGTCACCTAGAAAAAGGTCGACACGTCGCGATTGCGAGAGTAACAGGTGGCGTGGTATCGTATAACGACGTGCCCATCTCTTAGCCGCAAACAAATGCTCCGCACAATCATGTGCACGAATCTTACCTCGGGCGCGATTCCGCTCCTTTTTTATTTCGTCTGCAATAAATATCTTTATCGATTATAAGCGGTTATGCCGGAGCGAGACGTGGTCGTTTCGTCGCCGAACGCTGGGGGGGTCTAATTGCGCCTCGCAGGATCGCGTGACTGCGATGGACGGTACCATATTTTTCTCGCGACAGACCTTTGATCTACGGCGATCATTCGTCTGCTTAACACGACACTTGCAACAAGCTTTTGTACACACAGATTTGCTCGACTTTTGCCCCCTTCCCCTCATTTTCTCGCGCGCCCGCAAAAGTCAAAAGTCAATTCCTTAAAATCTGTTTGATTTATCTAACTGACTTATATCGTTCGTTAAATCTAAGTTCCCGGAACGCATTCCCGGACACAAACGACGAGAATTATTTTTGCGACTCGCGATTTGAAAATAAGCTCGAAAACTTGCATTGTTTTCGAACAATTTCTTCCTGCGATCTTCTTTTTTAATTAGTTCAAACTGGGAGTGCGTCTTATTGAAACTTGTCTTTTCTCAAGTGAAAGAAGTTTCGCAATTTAATGACAATTTAACTTACTTCTCCGGCAGCTTATTTATGACTTCCATTACAAGGAACTAGGTAAACTTGAACAAAACACCCGAAGAATAAACAACCGGCATAATCCGCATCGAAATAAACTTTTCGTGGCAGCGGCAACTTTGAATTCCAAACGTCCGCGAATAATCCATCGCCGGCGTTGTAAAGCCAATTTAAAAGTGAGCGCTGACTGGCTTTTTGCGCGACCCCGTACATGCCTTAAGTTTCAAAAATAAATTGAAAATGTTTACCTTGCAATTTTACGTGCGGTGACAAGAAGAAGCGACCGAGAAGTTTTATTGTGAGTGCACCAGTCGAAGCAAGAGGAGTTCAAAAGTTGCCAACAGTCCCGCGGCTACGCAAAAAATCGGCAAGACTTTCGGCCCAGGTGGTTGATTCGCAGGAACCCGGTTATTCGCACGGTTTTTCGAAACGTATAAAAAAGAATGACGACGTCTTTAATAAGGCGGCATGTTCGCGACCAGATCTCGAAGACAATATTTGAAGAACATATAGAAATGAAAAGCAGACATCGGGGCTTCGAGGAAAGGTGTGTTTGTAAAATGATTTAGCTGAGTCAACAAACAACAGGCGTTAAAACCCGGGGGTTCGGTCCAAAACGATGTTTATGCGAGAAAGAAGAAAGCAAAATAGCTGTGTTTGTACGCACACCCACGTACAAACATATTCTTTTGACGTGATTCTAATGATATATGCGCATATAATATAAACATTGTTCCTAACTTTTTATTCACAATATAATGCTTCCTTTGTGCTTGTATTTAATTAATGTCGTGTTTACCATTCACTTAGATCCAGTGCTCAAACTATTCAAACATTAAGTGTCATTATACAATTACATGCACGTGGGTTTTTTTTACATCCGTCTGAGCCACCCAGGCAATTTGAGCCACCCGCGTGTGAGGGATTCTCCTACTTTGGCAGACATTTTTTCCTCACTATTCGAGTGTTTTTTCATGACGAATTCTAGCATCTGATGAACAACTCAGGTTACCAACTTCCTCTGACAGTTTATATTTTTTCAACATTTTTTATATCAACAAAACATTTAACTTTGTAATTTAATTTGTAATCCATTAGTTAATTAGAACAAACAGTTCAAATTCAATTGTTTCAATTGCGTGACAGCTTTATAACCTCGATTTAAATAGATTTCCAATCCTTTAACGGTGTAAACTGAATTTTTACAGTGTTCGGATGTTATTGAGCAATTTTTTGTAATGCAGCCTGCGCGAATTTGTACGATGAACCGCGAAGGAAGTTATTGGAGTAATAGAGATTCACAGATGGAAGATTTTATTGAAACTAGAGCCGGTCAAACATAGGAAGTTGAGTTTGTAATGAACAAGTTTGTGCGAGCATGCAAAACGTCCATTCGTCTATCCAACGTTCGACAATAAAATTAGATCTCGCAATCAAAACTAATCTCGGGGCATAATTTCAATGAGTTAGCGAGATAGAAAATTTTCGGATACGGATTCGTTTAGTGCAAATAAATGACTGCCTTCGGTGTATTGGCTCAGCTAATCGAATAGTTTGACGATTCTACATTTGGGATCTCAAATCTAATATGTTTAGGCGTGTCTGTGTGAGAGCGTGTATCGACAGGCACTCGCTGTAGGCGCCGAGAACACACACGCGAGTTTCTGTCAGGCTGCATTAGTTCCCTCGGCAGGCTTCTGCTCCGCGTTGTTTCATTTCCTATTCCATTTCCGATGCGGGCCATTTAAATCGCAGTTACTCCGAGCTAACTGGAAATGGAAGTCATCTGCCGTGCTTCATTCTCAAGATTGCACTCAGCGCGAGCTAAATAATAGCGCACAAAAAACAACGTTACAAAGTTAACACTTATCTCTTAATGACCATCCCCCGTCGCCTTTATTTTCGATTCCATTTCTCACGCGGGCGCGATCCCGTCCATTTGTACTTTCAATTTTAGTTTTTACGCCGCCCATCTATCAGCTTGCTTTGTAAATAATGCACGAGCTCGACCAAGATTCTCTTTTTCAAACCAATGATGACGATTTTATAAATATCTAATTGAGTTTTGATCGACGTCTGTCCGTCCGGCGAACGCCATTAGGACGCTTATAAGGATAAAAGCATTTTCATCAATAAATAATTGATACCTTTTGGGGTTGAATTAAATGTTCATTGGATGTGTATGTGTGTGTTTTTTTCATCGATATCCATAAAAATAAATTATCAATTGGAAATTCTTTTAAATACGAATGAAATAGGTCGCCTGAGGAATAATGTTCATTTCATTTTCCAACTTTGCGGCAAAAAGAGGACATTTCAAGTATGATTTATAAACGCAAATATGGAGAAGAGTGTGCATTTTAACACAACGATATTCCATTCACGTACCTTATTCGTTTGTCAACTAATATTGTCTCTTCAAATTGCCTAACCAAAGTTTTTCTGAATTCATCTGAGTGTTAAAATTGACTGCAGAAAAATTCGTAACTCTCGCGCGCGCACACAGCCATCGAGTGAAACTTGTGCATTTCAATTTTAATGCACGACATTAAAAAATAAATTATTACGGCTGCGGCTTGACACGCTTTTCAGATTTGCATCGCGCCATTGTCGAGTATGTCCCAAGACTCACCTGAAACAGAAAAAAAGTGTCGGCTGTTAGAAACAAGTCATTAAAATATATAAGCTGGGTGAAATGGATGTAAGTCGAAATGAGATGAGGAAAAAGTAGCGCACAAGAGAATTAGAGTTGAAAGAAGATTGTCATCCAATAAGCGATAATCTCAGCCGGGAGATGAGGAATTGCGAAATACGAGGCGCAAATTGGATGATGAGTGATTGGTTCGGTGGGGTCTTGGTGAACCGATTGTTGCGACGAGTATGTTATAATGGTATCCGTGAGATTACAAACATGCTATTACAAACACCACAATTGCAGGCGTTTTCTGTAACGCAGGCAATTTTCACCTCCCAATTCAAACACCCGTGCGCGGCATAAAAAATGATATGTTTTTTGATTTAATTAAAATTTTTTTATCGAGCCGTAAAAAAGTACCGAGTATTAGACGTGCTTTTAAAGTAAAACGGGAGGGCTGACAAAAGTGTAATAAGGGGGAACGAAATCAAAATAAAAACGATAAGTCATAAAACCACGGAATTACGCATCTCCCGGCCAATAGGAATAAATTCGTAGAGGATCCGAGTAAGCCGGCGAATTCTCAGTTCAAAGACATCCCGGAATTGCACGGCTGGGAAATCCACGTGAGAGGCAATGAAAGTTACGTCCAAATATGTTATTTACATTTTTACTTGATAACGTATAATCCCTGCTCACGACCGTTAAATTAACGTGTGCTATTTCGTATCGCTGTAATATGGTGAATAGGAAATTGTTATGCGCATGGAAAAAACTTGTTTACCAGTTCCATTTGGGTATACACCTAGAAACCCACTCGCGGCCTTTTAGTGACAAATTATTATAGTTTGAAAACAGTGTCTTGTTCTATACAATTTTGGAGTCAGACGCGAGTTTCATGTCTGGATCGAGACGGAGTGAAGTGAGTTTAAAAAAAACAGGGCAACAACTTTTGCCGTGAGTTTAAAAGAAATCAAATGATTTGAAAGTGGGAAAAAAGTCCGATGTGTCACCGAGCACGAATGGAAAAGGAAAGGAAGGATGCGAAAAATCGCCGAGAATCTTGGAGCCGGCGCTCGAAAATAAAGTCGGTGATATGGCACACGCTGAAGTTGGTCGCGATGCTTAGTCGGCGCCTCGAGTTCATTAGTTGACGCAAATGAAGCAAAACCGGCGAGTCGAGAGCACGCCACTTTTACCCCAGTAATTCCTCGACTTTTTACCTTCGAACAGGGACGACTCTCAACCGTAAAACCGGGCGACACGCCAGCCGCCGAACCTCGCGGTGTCAATTCACACAGCCGCTGCGCACCGCTGCCTTATTGATTGCAATCCCGCATTTACCAACCGGCTCTTCGTTCTTCTTCTCAGTTTGTTCGAATATATTCCCCCTCCCCCGCTTCATCAGAATATCAAGTTAGGAAATATCGTTTCCGCGAGCGCGCTCGTACTCGCAATACAAAATACAATCCCTCGCCCCAATCCTTTTGTTCGTTTCGTCAGAAATGAATTTCTCTTATTTTTTTTTGTTTTCCCCAGAACACTTTATATTTTTGCGTCTCAGCACATCATCAACTTAAAACTGTAGCGTCAAAATGAATTGTTCGTTTTTTTTTCGCATTCCTCATTCATAGTCGGAGTGAATTATTTATTGTATGAATTAATAAAGTAAATAAAAAAACAGAAGAATAGAAATTATTTTTTTTCAAAAATAGAACTTTTTAAAATTGTCTCCGAGAAGGAATTGTATTTATTATTTTTTTTTTTTAACTGAAAAGCTTAGAATGGTATTAGCATACGCGGAAGTTTTTCTGTAGCTCGAATATAAAGGGGATTCACGTATATACGGAGAGCCTTTCATTAATTATAATTTTGTTAAATTGTTTTCTGATCCCCTCATTTACACATACGCAGACCGAACATTACCTTTTAACCCAAATGAATTAAACATGAGTCATTAAAGTAAAGTAGCGCGTTTTAAAACATTCAGTGTACGCTTTGGGTATCTTATCGATTCGGATCGCGGACAAAACCCATGTCTCTAAAAATCAATTGACGCTATTACGTGTCCTCAGTGATGTCTCACATAAAAGTCCCGCAGGAGCATCGAACCACTGCAAAATGACTAACCCCGTAGACAGTGAACGTCAAACAGATCGATACTCATGATGATTAATACATTTTTAAGAAGGATATTGTCACAAGGGATACAATAACGATAACGTTACGCTTATGTTAATATTTGATACTAATTAGGGATTGTCAACAGATGAATCAGCAAAGGGTAAAAACATTTTTTTTCTCAACTTTTTCAATCCAAAAGTTTTTTTTTCTATATTTTCATCTAAATTTGAAATGAAATTCTATACAGGCAGTGATGAAAAAAGTTCAAAGCAAAACTATGGTTGTTTATTTTTTCGAAAAAGAAAGAATAATAATAAATAAATATAACGTTAACTATTTTCTGCTGCGTTTGAAAAGCGTATAGTCATAACAATAGCAATTATTTATTGTTAGAAAAAGTCCGGTAAAAAATGAAAGTTCGAATTGTATCACCGGATGAAATTTAATAAACGATTTGTCGATTGAAGCACAATGTCCAGCGCAGAGATCATTATAACAGGATCCGTGGAACGCAACGGAAATAAACGGGTCGCGACAAACGAGAGAGTCTCTGCGGTTCGCAACAGTGTGCATTTATTAATGATGCGGTGGCGAATATACTTTTAAATATCACACAGCTCGGAGCAATTTGTCAGCGATGGAATATGTCGATTTAATAGAGGACGCTCAGAAAAAAGTGAATTCATTCAAATTTGCGAAACCAGCCGGAGTTCAACAGAGTAAAAATAAATGTTAAAATTATTGATTCCCTGGAAGATTTACAGCAGGCTGTTGCGTCATGTGCGGTATTAATGTGCTTTGTCGCTTTACCACTGTTATAAAAAAAATCCCAGATGGGGCAAATTGTGATAAATTACACAATCAAATTTCATTAGAATTGTTAAAAGTAAAAAAAAGCTTTTTTCACTTGGATGTATTAAAAATGAAAAATGCGGAGCGCGCTAACCTTTTTTTGATATTATTTTTAGCCGTTGCCTCCCCCGTCCGAACGAAAATTTTGCAGCGCGATTGTTTGAGGTACGAAAAAAATTGGCAAATAAAAATAGTAATGCAAAAAAAAAACCAGGGCCGATGAGAAAACGAGAACTGTGTTTCTATTTTGTAATGTAATTTTTGCATGTAACTGTGTGTGTGCGAATCAACGATCCGTCTCTCTCTGTTTCACGGGCAAGACCGCGAGAAGCGGATGCAGAATAATAGTGGACATATTGCACAAATGGACTGACCATCACTTGTATCGACGAACGATATTGACTTCGGAATCGACGCGAGCGCTTCGTTATTGTTCCTATTTCTGAAACGATGATATCTGAAGATATGTTTTTCCGCACGCGAAAAAATTTTATTAAAATCCGGATATGAGAGAGGAAAATAGTTTTTTTTTGCGAATCTCGTTTCAACAGAAACCTTGTTTTAAAATGCAAATTGAAAATTTAGTCCAATAGAAGCAATTTCGACTAATTTTTCGACAAAATTTCGTGAGAATGATTTATGCACGCTAGCTGTGCAAGGAAATAATAAAAATTCACTCCATTTTTCTATGACATAAGTGTTGAAGCAATTGAAAAAGAAAGATAGAAAACCGCGCAACCACAAAAGTTGCGCTGAGCTGCATCGTAAAAACGATGACAATTCATTAGAGAATTTCCGTTAAACAGACGAAATGATGAATGTCTGAGTTACTGCATAAACTAATGAAAGACGAGCATTGCAGAGCCGCAATACTGTTTATGTACAGTTGTAGAATGTTCTCCGTAATAGACTTCAGTAATGTTGCATTTAAGGAGGTGTAAACAGTACCGTCTATACAATTTGGTGTCGTACTGCCTGATAATGAGAAATCAACTAGGCATGTAACTAAACAGTATAATTTCAGTGCTTTATTAATAAAAAATCTACAAAAAGACAATGGAACAAGAAGGAGAAAAAAACACATTTGTAATCATTTTCTACAAGGGATTAATTTATATTTATTATTAGTTTTTATTTCTTATTGACATATAAAATAACGTCAAATTAGTTGAAAATATTTTCACTTTGTGCAAAATGAAATTGCCATCATCGCATGATAAAAAAGCAGCTTACAATTTAATCACGTCGCATTATGAAAATGGTTTAGTGCGTCATTCCACTTTTCATGCATATGAAAAAACTTTGCTGATATGTAACACACTTTTCTGATATTAATTTGTCAAAGACGCCTTGTTACGACAAACATTCAAAGTAGACAAATTAAATTATTTATTTATTCAATTAACGGCAATTTTACGTTAGTCACTTTTCCTTCGAGCGAAATAATCACTGCAGAGGTCAGGTAATTGAAATTGTGCAGATCAAAACAGAGACCACCCTGATTGTCGAAAGAGGAACGGGATGGTAAAAAAAAAAAAGTTTTGTATGCGATAAAATTATCATTAGCAGACAATCTGTTAAAATAAAAGATGAATTTAAAAAGCTATTACACTCGAGTTCGTTTGATGGGTATCCTCAGGCTCGTTAAGAGGCATTTTAAAAGTCGGACGAAAAGTTAGCTCTAATTGAATATGATGATTATTAAGAGAGCGCGCGGTGTATAAGGTGAACGACGGTGCGGCATTTAAAAAGTTTAGTGCGTGTGCATAAAGTCCGGCGGAGCGATAGCGCGTAGCTGCCGATTGATCGGGTGCGTCTGGCTTCGGGATTAAAAGTCATCGGCGGCGCTGAAAGGGAGAGATGCAAAATAAAATCGAAATAATCTGCGTCGAGGGGTGGTCGGCGCTGCAATTGGCGACCAAGTTGTAAAAGGATTGGTATGGAGTCAACATTATTCCTTTGTTTAAGTTGGGTGTGTGAAAGTGCACTTAAAAAATGTAAAAACGCTCGAGGAAGAACTGTCGTAGCGGTGGCCATATATTTGCTCCGTCGGACATGAGCGCGGAGTTCACACAGGTGAAGCGGCCAGATAAACATGTGTGAATGCGACTGCGAATGTTTGTGTGAGCGCAGCCAGCCTTTCCACTCAAATCCCTCGCCTGTCCGAGGTCATTTTATTTTCACTTTCCGCGTTTTATTTTCCGCGCATCGGCCAGCTTTGGACCTGCAACTAAGCCACACAGACACGCCACTAAGCCACGAGCTTGCAACGAGCCCGTCTCTTTGCTGCGGATTAAAAGGAGCCCGCCACGTTTCGACTCTTTTTCACCTCCTTCCAGGGCACTTTTTCAACCAACCTCGCTTTTTGCCCGTCTGTCCCGATCTTTATTTCTTTCGATCCTTTTCGACACTTACGTTTCCTCCAACATCGTTTTTCATTGTTCTATGACGTGCACTGTTTCTTCCTGTCTTCTTCGGTCTTCTGAGATGTTACTTTTCCCGACTCTATCTGAGTAATGCTCTCTATTTCAGCCTTAAAAGGGTACATTCTGTTTAACATCATCTGCTACTAAATATACAATACACATCAAACGCAACCTTATAATGGAATAGTCAAATTTGATTGATCATTCGTTGAAAGAATGTTTTTTTGGTGCAAACGATTTTTTTTCTGTTATTGTTGTAAATCAACAAAGTATTTATTTCGGTTTTTTTTTTTTTTTCATTTTTTGGTGCATCGCAGCGAGTGAATGGCAACGCCGTTGATGGTTTTGTCTATGCTTGGATATATGACTGACAGCTAATTGTAATTGCTCTCTAAATTCGCGCACAATGAAAGGGGGATTTTTCGGGCAAAAATCATTGCATCAACCCTCGTTTTTAGAGCAGAGACAGGCCAATGAACGCGTGACTTTGAAGAGATTGACCAATAGCCTCTCGTGCGGTAAACCGGCTGTACTGGCAAATGGATTATTGATCAAAATTCAAGAGGCACGTTCAAACAATGGCTGAGAGAGGAGCCGCGGACATTTTCGCAATATTGCGAAAAGCAAACGAATTCGAGAAACGCGCATCCTACTGAATAATTGAATTGTAGCGTAATTTAGTACACCGGCTATTTGGTGCTCGAAATTTTTCGCCCGATCGCACACACCTTATTCTTTTTCAGATCAATCTGGCCGGCGAGCCTGCTCCGATGAATTAATTGATAAGCGATAATTAATGATCGGATACAATCGGTATTTTCAATCGTTTGGACCATTTGGCGACTTGGAACAAAAAAAGCTCGCAGATCGGCCGCGAGATAGCCAAGGCTGAAATATGGCCGATCGAGTTGGGCGCACACCACGCCTACGACGACTTCGGCCAACTAAAAAAGTTGGCCCACGATTGAAAATGAAAAAAAAAAAAAAAAAAAACAATCACGCGAATAAAGACAAAGATGTTTTGCGTGCTCGTGCGATTCCGCTGACTATCGATCGCGCGTTGATCCGCGCGAGGCTGACAGTTACGCGGAAGCGTGAGATAAAGGGACTCGACGAAGCGTCGAAATGATTTCCAACAGCTCGATAATTTACAATGCGACCGAGGGATCGGCTGTCGCTGGAGACAATAGAGATTCGCGATGCAAACGAATATTGGGCGGACACCGAATTAGCACGCCGAGCAACTCCGTGCAGCTTCAACAAGGGGTGTACCGCTCCTCTTCGTGCCATACTACTGTTTCGCACAATTATATGAAGATAAAGCCACGCCGTCATGAATCGTGGAATTATAAAGTAAACCTTTCAGCCTATCGTCCGCTTTTCGCATTCCTAAATACGTGCATGCGATCTCTTACCCTCTGCTCGATTCTATAATAACAAAAATATTTCATTCTATTAAGATTAAGATACCCTCGCACAATTTTTACATTCCCCCACTGAACTCACAAAAATTATTCCCTCCACAGCTAAAAGGAATCAAATCATTTTTTTTTTTAACTTTTATTTGTTTTTTTATTTCTCTATCATTTTGGTATTGAATTAATTTTACTTTTTTTTGTTATATTCTTTTTTTCATTCATTTTTGTTTGTTTGTTTTTTTTTTGCAGAGAATATCATTTGTTTTAAATTTCACGTAACCAAGGATTTGGTATAAAATAATATGCATAACTGTTTATTTTTTATTTTCCGGATTTGCATCTATTCATCTAGCCTCAATATTACATTTTCAACTTATTTCAACAAATCTCGCTTCTTTTTTTGTTGTTGCGAAAGCTGAGCGCGGCTGTTGCTTTCTTGTCATTTTTCGTTATTTTAAATTTCAAATTCAACTCACCGTGATATACAACAGATACATACCAGAAAAGAACTTACGTATACGAAAAATGTGTGTTGCACTTCGGGGAGAAAAAAAATGAATAAAAAATAAAATAAATTCGCGTGATAAAGTTGATGAGATTCAATTTTCACAGTGAATTAAATTTGTTGAATGGCCGATAAATTGGTATGTAATTTAAATTCTTATCGAATTGAATGCGAATTGTATTTTACTTTTGGGCATAACTGTAAATTTAACGTTTTGTAAGAAAATCAAGCTGGAAAAATTGTGCGCTGTTATTCGGGAGTTACGGCTTGATCTAAGTTATATCATTGGGCGGGTCTAAGGGAAAAGACGTGCTCCAAATTTAAACGTTGGACGACTAGCTGCTCAATTCGCGTCGACGTTGGGAGAGTACAGTTTCGTTGATCCTGAAGCGCGTAAAAGCGTTGTGCGTTTCCACACCGGTAATATACGGAAATACGACTTCTTTTCTCATTTCGGTGAGAGCGGTGTTTCGTCTATTTCATTCGGGGCGCTATCTTCTCCGTAGCTCTTTTTTGTTTTTTTTTTTATCTCGAGCCAGCGGCAAGGTAATTCGCCCGGCACACTCCAACGAGAAAACGGTAATTTATAACAAAGTGGCATTATTTCGTGAAATTTTTTTCGACCTTAATACGTAGGAAGGGTGCCAAATATGCCGCTGATACTCCCGCTGAGTGAGCTAGTTTTATTACACCCTGAACTTGGACTTGATATCATAATAAAGTATATCGCAGTCGAAAATCTTTTATTGCGACGCATGGGGGTTCGAAATCATGAAAGAAAGGTAAATAATTTTGCGCATTGTGCCGACGTTTTTACGATTTTTGTTCAATGTTTGTTTACGCAACGTTACGTATAATGGGATATAAAATTGCGTCTATATATTCGCGTGCAATTAAATTCTATGATTAAAAGAAATTAGGAGGCAAATAAATGTCATACGTAATATACAGTACTTGAACCAATTTCGGAGCCAACTATCAGTTCATCTGGGATGTTTTTCACTTCGAGCGCTATACCATTTATCAGAAAAATAATATTCGCAAATTTCGTTCCAACATTTTCCCTAGAGGTATATTAATTCGGTTATTCTACTCCAACGCGTTTCGCTATTCCTTTTTCGCGTAATAATGGGATATTCCACGATTGTAGCCCCCGGTCGATTTAATCTGAATGAAATTCGAATATGAAAAAAAAAAAAAAGAGAGAGAGAGAGATTGGAAACCCGATTCAACACTATTAACCGAGCGCTGGATCCGCGCCGGTGGAGGGTCAAATTTTAGCTTTTCTTTCAAAATTGTTTGCCGCGCGTTTTTCCACCCGAATCCGATTTTGCTTACAATTTTTATGTTTCCTCTTATACACACCGAACATGAAAGCTTTTTCTTACTTTTCAGCCTGAGCGACTACGAAACAATAGACATTGTGGCTAAATTAAAATCGCCCCCGGAAATTTTCCATATTTTGCCGTTAAAGAGGACGCCACGCAAAGTCAATGCCATGTGCATTTGCCCGTACCTGTGTGTATATATCAAGTTTATATGTATCACACATTTTATACTCATACATGAATTTATGACCACACGCATACAGGCCGCGCATAGATATATATCAGTAGCTGCCCGGGGCATTTTGTTTCATTTTGGTTTCTGCATATCTCCTACTAAGTTCCGAGCCGTAACCGTCAAGCATTACCTTTCCGCGTCGCACTTTTTCCTCCTTCGTTTCTCTTTCTCTTTATCATCGCGCTGCATTTTATCTCATACACAGTACAACAATAAGTCTTGCCGAGATTGTATTCTGCCCTACGTTTTCTTGTCCAGCGAGAGAGCCTTCAGACGTCCGCGAAGTTCTTTATGAGTTATTTAATTCCCTACCGCACGCACGCACACGATCAATACCATAATACACGTATACGTACGCTCTCGTCTCCACGTGAATTCCACGCAAATGAAAATGTTTTCTTCTTCTCTGCACAAGTCAAGTGACACAGCTGGGTGTCAATACCAAATTTTCAAGTGGAACGTTTGCAAAAATATATTGCGCGACACGTCCATTTTCACGACACCGCGCGCTCCAAACTTTTCTACTTCGTAGTGAAAGGTCAATTGTATATCGATTAGCGGCATCAATCATGCCTTCTGTCACGCTTGACAGACATGGTCAGGTATACAGTATGCAAAAAGTTATTGCATGAATTCATTCGTTCGCTTCATTCACTGAATACGACACTCAAACCTTTTTTTTTATTCCACGCAAAAGTTGAAGGAATATTTTTACAGTTCAGACGAACGCTTATACATTGAACCAATTTACCATTTTTTATCTGTACAATATATTTATAAACTAGACAAACAAGTTGCTGTTCTGCAATCAGTGCAAAAAGGTTTTAGAGAAAATGTTGAATATATTTTGAATCTATTTAGGTTAGTAGTATTAGCAAAAAGATAACAATAACGTTTTTTTTTTTCAAATAATAAACTAACTGTGTTTTGCATTCGATGAACTGTTATATAAATAATCGTTTTATAAAAGTTTTAGAAATATTTTATACAATTTAATTCTATGAGCAAAGTTTTATTTATACAAAATCTGTAAAATTCGTTTGAAATTCAAATGAAAGTTGTATTTATTTTTTATGTAATATGAAAAAAGTTAAAAACATATTGTCGTTTAAACGGTCGGATTTTAAATTTACACGCAGAAAAATATTTTGGAAAAACTGCTACACGGAAAGAAAAACATAGTAAACTGCGGACATAACCTCAAACACATAATTTTTCCCCAGATTTACAGAAAACTTTCATACCGACGGAACATTTTTTACTGAATTCTGACGAAATTTTGTTATGTTCATAGTAATTTTTTTAGAAAGCTTTACCGTCCGCGCTTTATTAAGAATCATAGTAAAATTTAATGCTGTATTCCTATCCGTGTATAGTTTATAGGGATTAGGCTACACTAAGCATTGTTTCTAATATTTTCCTATAAACTATAGGAAAAGTTGTATGAATCTTATACGACTTACTTCAAGAAATGAAAAATTCTTATTAAAATCGTTTAAGAT
>JAAMPD010001700.1:0-21276 GCA_025266255.1 Trissolcus basalis | reverse complement strand
GCGTAGGTATTTATGAAGTTTTATGGACAAATAGGTGTCATAGAAATGTAGATAGATCACCCACATCGTCAGAAGGGGCTATATATAGGTTGCTGGTACACTTTTTATATATATATATATATATATATCTTAAGTTATGATTTTTTGGAACATTATTTGTATTATTGATAATTTTATATAAAACTGATGGAATAATAATTATATAACATTGCCTATCATTTTTTCATTGTCATTCATTTTCTTAAAACATTCTACCTAACAAAGGCGAATGTGATATTGGGTTAGAAAATTGGAATATATTTTAGAGTAGAAAATGGAACAAGAGTTCAAAATGAAATATACGAATGAAAATAACAAATATTGGGACACCATATTAAAAGGGAAGACACTATATTAAAGATTTTCTTGGCATTTTGTTTCCGGAATCTCTAGCGGAATGACCGTATGAACATATTTCATAGAAATGAATGATTCGTAGCAACAGCCATAAATAATCGTGGCGACTTAAATCCAAGAATACGATACGCCCGGAAACCCAAGGCATCGATTTGTTTATCACGCGAAAGTGTTGACTTCAGTGTCGCCAGGATTGCGAATTCGCGACTGAATTTGGTGTACCATCGAGCGTAGAAAGCCAACTGTATTTTCACTCTTCTTAGCACATTACTCCGGTAAGCATGATATACAGTGAATCATGTCGATTTTGGTATTTGAGCTCGAGTACATTTTGTTTACGGAAACGACGATGAGGCTCAACTTGTCCGTACACACCTTTTCATCTTTTATAAGCTTGTGCGATCAAACATCTATGTTTTGATATCGACCAAATTGTCATGCTTTGATGCGCAGCCTGTCATCGTGAATTCCTTGTTGCATTTATCACACAGAAAGTATTTTTATTTCGATATGAATATTTGCATTAAATTTACGCGCTTGCATTTATTTCGATTCCAATTCGATCAAATCAGCACTGAAATTCGATTAAACTAAGAAAAAACCTTCTATAATAGCACATTCTATATATAATTTATTTAAGTTTGGATAAATATCAGACAGAATAGCTATCAAATATAATTTTCTGACAAAAACGTTGAAATGAGAAATTAATCATTTACTAATTTGTTGCTAAATATTTATTTCAGTTAGTTGATAAAATTGGTCAATAATTATCAATATGCATAATTGATTATATAGATCAAATTTATTTTCCATTAATACCTCAGTAGAAATTGGAATACGATTTCTAAGAGAGGGTAAAAATTAATACTTTTTGATTCAATAAATAATATAACTTATTTAAAAATTTTTACGTTCATTTTTAAACGAAATCCACTTTTTCCACTTATTTCACTTATTTCCACTTTCCACTTATCCACTTATTCCACTTATAAAAATGAAAGCTCGTCGTGAAGTTGCAGTTAGCACATTGCAAATGCGCACGCACTTATTTTGTCTGCACGCTTTATTTTTTTATATCTCGCTTCGTGAAGTTAGTCGCGCTGACCACTAATGGGTGCGCCAATCCATTTATCAATTTCAGGCCCAGCACTGTTTAAATTTGATTCATTACGTTTTCATTTCAGACGATTAATAATTGTTCTGTTATGAAATCGTCATTCGTTTTTAATTTAATTACTACTTATTAAATAAATAAAATAATTACATATTTTATATACTAATACATAATAAATATATAAATGAATACATAAATAATTTTATTCATCAAAATTAAATTTAATGAATATCAATTTTAATGATAAATTGATTAAAACATTAATAAATACAAATTAATACATTTTAAGAGAAAAATTAACTAAAATTGAAATTCAAGATTCAAGATTTTAAGATTCAATTTATTTGCTTATAAAGGAAGCCCTTGTAGCAAAAGGGTAGACATAATCATTTACATTAATACATTTATATTTAATATATTTAACATTTATGTTTAATATCACATTGGGACTTACGTAATTTGTCACAATGTTCGATGCATATATGAAAAATTGGAATTCAAAATGAAATTATTCTATTTTTAAATTGATAGATAGATAGATTATCAATCAATTAATTTATGAATCGGAGAATCGAATAGGAAACTATTTTATAATTTTTTTAAGCATACTTTAACTCAAAAAAAATAATGATAATAATAATAATAAAACTAAAACTAAATGTGATGCATATAAATGAATTTAATTATTATACAGACGATCATTCTTTTTGATCATGATAGTTTATAGCGATATTATTGATATAAAACTATCAAATAATTTACAATCAAAATTGTAATCGTTCAAAAGGATAGAGAGGCATTAAATTGGTTATGTAAGTGAAATTTATTGATTGTGATAGGAATTTTGGTAAACGTCATACATGCAGAAAACTATAAACGGATAATACTCGTGACCAATGCAACTGACACGTTTTTAGGCTAAATGACAGAAAACAAATAAAACTATAAAAGTTTGATGCGTACATGGAAAAATGAGATAATCATATGTCTTAAATATTTGTGTGAAAAAATTAAGTACAAATAATTAAAATAAATAAAAAAAAAATTTTTTCCTGAAAAATTAAAAGGAGGTTCAAAATGCTACATGTAAGAAAATCGGAGGGAAAATAATATAAAATTTATCTTGAAGATCAATAATTTCTCATGAGATGTAAAAATAATACATGAATTAACACTTAAAATTCTAAGGTAGCGAACCTGCAAGACACGTTGTGTAGAATAAAAAAAAGTGATAAAAACTTAGTTAGAATACTTAGCCACATTATTTCTGAAAACTGATTATTTAACAATTAAAAATATTTATTAAATTGAATGAAAAGAGTGATTAAATTACACCTGGAATCCGGAGGCAGCGCGCCCGGAGGGCGCGCCCACTTCGCCTAGTCTCTTAAAATCCTGGACTGAAAAAATTTTATTATAATATATAAATATATATTAATTATAATATAAATTTTTTTATAAATTCAAGTTGATATATTTTGTTGTACTGGACATGGGAATAGAATTTTACGTTACGTCAAAACGTTATAAATAACAAAGCCGGATACAAGACTCGAAAATTTTAAGATAAATCTTAACTATATCTTTACTATAATATTATATAAAAATGATCCTAATAAGATACAAAAATTATGCCAAATGATAATAGAAATTGAATCGTGCAATGAATTTTTAATTTTTCTATAAGGTAATATTGTTTTTTGAATGTATTTTTGGATGTCTTTTTTCAATTTTCGAATTTTAAAGAACCAACACGAATAAAAACATCTTTGATATATTGCCTTCTACGAGCCTGGGATACCTACAAACATAAACATATTTTCGTTTTCATATCAAAGTCAAAAATGTGAAGATTACAACAATTGTCCACTTATTGTTTTTAAATTTGATTTTGTATTGACGTTATCATGGATTCAATAGTGCAGCGACGCAAATATGCGTGCGAAGCACGCATTTTTAGCTAGTATATTATATAAATAAAATATAAACTCATATATTTTGATATAAACTGTTTATAATTAAAATACAAAGCGGCAAATTCTTATATAAATTAAATATAAATTTTTTATATAATTTATGTAGAAAATATATTTGAAATATAATTTTTGCATATATTTTGACATATATTTTTGTCTGTGTCGGTATTGTTGCATTTATACGCTTTTGATTAATCTTGAGGTGCAACATTAGAGTACTAGACAATTTTCAATGAAAATTATCATTTTCACTGACAAACACTGACAAAGATCCATGACAAAATGTTACAATTATGAAAAATTGCCTATATTTGAAGTAATTTGATGCTAATATGAAATTTCTTCTCACTTAGTGAAAACTGTGTAAGTTTTTATGCGAAAGCAAAGCGTTGAATAGGAAGTAAATAGTTCTGAATGTGATCAAAATATGAAAAAATACAGAGAAAAAATTCATAGATTTCAAAAATCTGTTATAAAAATTCATAAAATGAGTTATCATGTACTCATTTTTGATTTTATTCAATTTACATTCTTCAAGAACGCGATTCAAATCGTCTTCTTTATAGTGATAACTCATCAAAAATACTGTTTCGATAAATTTTAAACACTAAACATTTTATTGCAACCTAATGAAAAAACTACACAATGAATGTATTTATATGGGCTTGCATCTATAGACATAGGATGAAATATTAATTGTTTTGTTATCACTGATCATACAAAACTATTTTTATTGAGGTATACTAGCAATTTATGTGAACCATTCACTAATTCTAATCTTGCTAGAATTTATTTGATAGGTATAAGTTGTAATACTGTATATCGTGCAAAGTCAATCAGGGCGCAGTAACGCACGGTAAGACTTAACGCGGCGGAATTGACCCAGAAGAGAAAATTGTTAAGCTGATATCAAAATATGATTTGAAGCGTCATGTTTTTCGTCTGCTGTGATTTGAGTTCATATAACTGCGGGCAGAATCGAAAATAACTTTGGCTTAAATTTTGGTTAAATCATGTACAAAGAATGTGAAATATAAAAAAAAAGATGTAATAGGATGTGAAAAATCAATAAAATCGAACTATTTTGCATGTAAGCATACTTTGACGCACGGTTTTTCGTAACTTTGTTTATAGTAATATATCAAATTACGAAGTGCAATGTGAACTTGCTTTTTGTTCTAACAATAAAACACTATTTTTGTTCAGCGAATTATTTTAGCAAAATATATTAACAAACTTTGGCTTTCTGAAATCTGGTCATGATATAAAATATTTTATGATCGAGTCAAATGAAACAGTTTTTTAAACTGTTTTTTTGTGTCTGTTATAATCTTACTTTTTCCGGAGTGTATTGAAAAATAATTCATAAATTTTCTCACTCGTGATTTTTAAAATGCCGTAACTTAATCAACTTTTTTTTACGTTAATAGTTTTCTATATTTTGATTACATTTTGAACTTCTTTGTTTTCATCCAACAACTTGTTCTCGCATGAAAATTCACAAAATTGTTTCAAGAAAAAATTGTTATCCCGCCATACAAACATTATGTTGAATAAAATGTTTTGTGATGAAATGAAGTCTCATTATTTAACTTTTATTCAATATCTCACGATTAATCAATATCTCCAGTATATCTACTAGCTACAGCCTTATTTTTTAAGGTGATACATTTCTTATTTTCATCATATATTAACTCATTGTTACAATTTTTGAAACGATCAATGTTCAACGTATAGTTTTGACAATGAATGGAATAACTTACAATTTAAAAGCAATCGTGTACTTATGATTATTGATTCGATATTTTAATTCTTACTACGTTTAGTGTACTACTTGAAATACAAATATAATAATTTGTCAGTATAATCCGTTCATATATAGTCTTGATTTCGAATCTCAAAATTGAAATAGATATCAGAGAGTTATGAATTTATTGTATTGCAGAAAACAGATGTCAGCGAAGCTTATAGTATTGCATTGCGAAATGTAAATAATTAAAGAAACGCTGTTCCACAAACGAATTTCTTTTCTAGTCTGCTCGTTTTTGACGTCATGAAAAAAACAGACAAAGCAACGCAAGATACGATGAAGTGAATTGAATTCAGTGATAAAGATAGAATCATAAAGCGTTCAGTCTATTTTCAAGTATGAATCTTTTTTCAAACACTGTGGAACATTATGTTTACTTACTTTTTTTAATAAATGAGATAAAAAGATGAGTTCAAAGCGTTGTACGAATAAAGACTATGTACCACCAGAATATGATTATTCAGAAAATAATTGTTATAGATATTCCTGGCTGATAAAAATTTTCAATTTTAAACATCAATTGATGTTTATGAATTCAAGTGATCAATGTTAGGGTAAAAGAAGTCCTCTCATACTTCAGTAAGAACAGTTTAGTAAAAAACTCAGATCTGAATAATGATCATCTTGATAATATTGTTAATTTTTTAAAACTCACAGTGATGGCCTCACTCCAAATGTGTAGCGACACTAACCTTGAATTATATTTTTGTGATGAAAATAAACTTCTTAACAAAAATAAAATCCACACGTATAGTAATGTTAATGCCCAGTTTGATCTCAATCATATTATATTCGAATGTCCAATCTTTTCTTGACCTCCTACAAGATATCCAGAAAAAAATTTTACGGCGAATTAATCGTTGCCCGCTTTTATATTATTGTCTAATTTACATAAAAAATTGTAAATACTACTTTATCATCGAATTTGTTAAATTCAAAATGATAGTAGGAGGATATAAGATGTATCAAAAAATCTTTTCGTATGCCGAGCATAGTCTCCAAAGATTGTATAAGAATAAATGATAATGAAAAATAAATGAATGATGGATGTTTGAATTTGTCTCTTGAAATTTGTGCAAAGTTTCAAAGTCATTAAAAATTTATTAATGTTTTCAAATCACTCCTTCGGATCACGATCAAAAATTGAATGCGGATTTTCCCGTATGAAGCGTTCTTCATTAACTTTGAATTAAGGCCGGCTTGGTAATATGCGTTATCTGTTCATCTATTATACGCATGTGTTACCAATAATGAGAAATTTTTTAATATTAACGATACAAATAATAATTGGAATGCAGACCCGGCGTGCATATCGAAATATAATTGAATATTCGTTCTATAGCGACAGTTTCAATAAAGTAATTACAGTATTCGGCATCTCATCAAATTCAATAGGAAAACCATCCACCGATACTGTTCGTCAAACACATTAACTATTTCAAATGAATGCGATACTTAGTTTGTTGATTGTATTTTATTTGACTATGGAAGGGATTGTTTAAAACTTCATCAGATTCGAGCCTTGATATTTCATTTTTTGATATTAGTTAATGTTTTAGTAAGTATAAGGTATAACTACATTCATAAATATACTTTATTTAAAAAGATCACTTATTGTCTAGACGTAAATGAATTCATATATTTTATTTAAATAATATCGTTGAATTTATTTATATTTTCATGTAGAATTTTCTGTTTGTATTGTCAATGAAAACAAATGGCTTAAGATTGGTATTCCTTTAGCAAATAACAATTGGTATGATAGTTCTTTCAAAGTTGAAATAACTATTGGTTACTTGTTGGTAGGCCTTCAACAATTCGACTACTTATTTCTGATTCTCGAAATCAAAAACAAAAGAACAAAATGTCAAAGTAAAAAAAATGCAAAAAATAAAATAACAAAATATACGATCAATCCATAAGATTTTCAAGGTTGAACATAAAATGACATAATATACCAAATTTGTAAGATTTAAAAAATTACAGAATGAAAAGTCAAGATTTTTTATATAAGTGACAACACATTTTTATTTGTAAGGTTCAACAAAATGAACCAGTGGAAAACCCATAAAGTGAATGTTCCAGTCATCGGAATGTACCAGTGAACGGAAATTTCGACAATGAATGACTGTAAATGAAAATAGAAAACCCTTATTCATGATGTTTCCAATGTTAACTAAAAGTTTGAATAAAACTGAATGAGAGATGAAAAAAATATAATTTGAAAAATCATGCTCGTAAGCTGTAATAAAATAACTACTAAATCACTGTTTCAATTTTTCTTTAGAGATAGCCATTCTGAACATAATAGCAGAACTGCACTGTGATGTTCAAACTTTCATTTAATGATATAAAACGAATATTCATGTAAGAAGAAATAATTAATATATTGTAAAAATTGAAAATTTGTGATTTAAAAGAATAATGAACTGATATTTTACCACCGTCCAGTGTACCACGTTTCGGAACTGATATGTTGCAGCAGTGTAACCTTTAATTTAACATGTAAACAAATGTGCAATTAGTGCTAGTAGTGTGTAGAGTACTTTAGCGCCCCGGCCAGACGGATTACGTCAGTAAAGAAGTTTTCGCGTCAGCGTTTTTAGGTGCTACATAGGCAAAAATTGAAACGTCAGCATTTTTTTACAGAAAAAATAAATAAATAAATATTTGTCAGAAACAAATAACGAATGAATTATAATAAAATTTCAACAAATTAAAAATAACAAAAATAACAAAGTGAGATGAGTAATAATCGAATGAAACAAGATATGATATAAGATGGGGTTTGTTATAAAATGAATATTAATATATATAAAAATATTAGTTTATTATGCGTTACATCACTTCTTTGATTACAACTAGTCTAAATCTCGGAAAATTATCGAATTGAGATTCACGATGTTGATGATCAAATATATTAATTTGAAAATGACGATGTTAACGATCAAATGCAATTTTTTTAAAAGACATTTTTGTATACAGTAAACACAGTAATTCTCAAAACTCTCATTCACGTATGTGTTGTAATATTCCTTAACAATTCTATCATTGTTTGTAGATGAGTTTTCGAAGACATTATTGAACTGATTGTGATTGAAACAAACAGACATAAAATGTAGAATTATAACACGATAATGTCCACAAACGTCAGACGTTTTGCTTCGCAGTAGACAATGGTTCCACCTGAAAAATTTGCAGTTCCGTTTAATGGCGGCTTCATGATACTTGACGTAGGGTAGGAATCCTAAACTATCGAAGAAAGTGCCATGTTCATATTTGTCAACGTAAACAAAGTGACTGACTGGTTTCGTATGGTCATCCAAGTTGAATACAAAACCTAAACGAAAGAAAGGTGTTTTGTCGGCAGGGTACACACCTTTCGATTCTTGTCCAAAGCGTCTAAGATTTCGATTAAGTTTATCAACCCGTTGATGAATTATACAATACACCATGAATTCAAGAACTTCTGCTAAACAAACTTTATATCTCAGACTCCCGTGTTTTACCAAGTTCCAATGTGTCAACATTAGCAGAAAAATCAGGAGTCAAATCGAAGACTTAGAAGCAGAATCTATTTTCGTAATCTGTGCGTTCAATGCAGTTACCATGGTCTAAAAAGGGTATCCCAGTTCCAGAGAATAAAGTATGTAACGTTGACAGTCAAATTGTTTGCAAAATCAGGCTGCAGCGGCCGAGATAGAACTTGCGTTACATCCACGTACAAGCTAGATAATTAATGCCGTGATTCTTGAAATTAAAAGGATTCATAGCCAAACTCCCATCAAATACCTGATTCTCAACACACCCCATGACTGTTCTTTTTGGTATTTGTCCCAATTACACATTGTCCGTTTTTTATCGTGTACACTTGCGTGTATGGCTATGGCTTCAACTGAAACTCTTGTCATAGGGTATTTGACCGTTGTATGCGATAGCGTTCTCGCATAAACCAATAGAACTCTAGGACTCATTTTTGACCGTTTGATGATTAGAGTTGCTCCTACGATTTTCAATAGGGCAGTGTTGGATGTATCTATCAGACAAAAATTATCCCGTAAGCGCACTAGACGTATTCGTAATTCAACACCGTTCAAAAGATGTTTCTCCTAATTGAATCACTGTGCAAATATTCGATGAGATCGACTGCCTTGCCGTCTGCAAAAAGAGCACGTCTTTTAACGAGTCCTGAATTGTCAGCGCCTTCTGCATTCATATGCCCCGCTTGGTTTGCATACCATAGAATGCTTTGTAGGTGAGAATTTTTGTCATCGCAACCGTAATTTTAAAGTGTTTCAATGTACGCGCGATAAGCGTATGCGTTGTTTAGTGAGGAAACAAGTTTTTGATTGAGGTAAACATCGACTTATTTAAACAACGATTGCATTAAATTATTCATGGAACTAACACCGGCGTCTATAGCTACCTCTTGTCTTCTAGGTACTATTTTTACCTTCACCGGTAATATTGCATAGGCAAGATCTAGGTATTCGTCACTACCTCATAAAACAATGAATTCAGTTGGCGCGTCGTCCGTAAAAAAATGGTTTGTAGTAGACCCATGATCCACTCTTGATAGTTTTCTCCGTCGGTGGTTATGTAAATAAATCCAGCTTTGAGTTCATGCATTCACACGAAAGTGTGTAAAAAAATGTCATCTTGATGTTTAAGCAAAAATATCGTCAAGAGGTCTTTTTTTATTTTTTTCCAACCGTCTTGATCTGACTTATTTGTTTTTTCGTTGACTTTTTTCTGAGGGTATGTCTTCTTACTTTTTTTTTTAATGAACGATCTTATTAGGAGAACGATTGACTGTTGAGTTAATAACAGGATGTTTCTCTCGTTATTTATATCCTGATCCAGTGATCATGTTTTCAATTTTTTCAACAGCAGCTCTTTTGAGATTAGATTACCCATTTGGTTGCAATAAAATTTGATGTATAGGCCGATTTTCAGACGAAGCGATGTCTCCCGATAGTTTCATGACTTGTTTGTTACATTTTTTGAAAAACGTTTTGTTTTGATATCCGGTCGAAATGAGAAATATATCGCTTAGAGTGGAAAAGAGGTTTGTAATCTGAGCGGGGCGACGATCGTCACCGGACAGACCCCGTTGTACTCAGACGTTAGGCCGGAAACTCGAACTCGTAAAATTAAGCTATAAAAATTGGACCACTTTTGATTGCTCATCTTAGTTTTTTTGGACCCTTTCCTCACGATTAGCTAATTTGCCTTTTTCGATATTCGCACACGGAACCTCCTTTGAAAATAGACCCAATCACGGAAAGTCTAAAAAACTAGAAAGTCAATTGTTCTCGAGAGGCGACCTGGAAATCGAGTTTCTCTCCGCTTAAACACTTTGTCGCGAGTTATATTTGTGCCAAGTGACTTGTTTGAGTGCCAACGAGGCCTGCTGTTTTTAAACATCCAAGTTGCCTTTTTCATATTTCCCAACCATTTTGAGGAAATGTTTTTCATATTAAAAAAATTGATAATTCTCCCGGACTTGGACTTGCTTTTATTTATTTTTCTTCCCTTTTTCTTTTTTTGAACGTTATCATTTAAACTCATTTGTTCTTGCGGAGTTTCAATACAATTATTAATTAGACGTTACAGAGTCTAAAATTCGGCGCAGTCGGTAGGACAAATGCAAAACCCTCCCAATAAACCTGTCTATTTTTACAATCGTTTTCATACGTTTTTTAATAATTTGCATTAATTAACATAAATGACGATTTCAAATCACTTCCTCGTAAATTACGTAGTAAATTATGGAGTCTTAGAGAAAAGTTTTTCATATACATCTTGTTATATATCTTTATAATATCTAAATCAATCACTAATAACAATAACTTGCACATCAAATCAAAAAAAAAATGTTAACGGGTAATCTGCTGTTAGGATTTGGAAAAAATCGATTCCCTAACAACATTATGACTTAGAAGTTCTATTCTGAGACTATTTAAATTCGAAATATGAAAGTAATCCTAATGTTATAAGTAATGTTTTTCGAGCATCGAAGTGAACGCCTCTCGCTGTTTCGGAGCGCTCGCAGCCCGCGCATACCTGTTTAATGTCTTACCTCTCTAATTTCTTGCTCCTGATATGCTCATTTGTTTACGATGGAATAAGTATATTATAAGTATATATATGAGTATAGATAATAGTATTATATTTTTTTTTGATATCACAAGGGTAAGAAAATGCACTTACCGCACCTCTTGGTGACATGTCTCTAATGATGTCCTTCGAGGGTCTGTGAGACTCCGTCCAAAGACCCCTACTCTAAAATCAAAGAACTGTCGTTTGATGATCGTTTACTGTTAGAACTTCATTTGTACACTGATGAGTTTGAAAGAAACAACACTTTAGGTTCTCATCGCAGCGGTGCGGGAAAGCTAACAGGCGTTTATATCACACAACCGTATTTACCACCCGACATGTTCTCTAAGGTTAAAAACATTTTGACGTTAGCTTTATTAAATGCGGCTGATTTAAAAAATGTACCGATGAGACAATTCCTTGCAAAAGGAAATTCTGAGCTCCAGTTTTCACAAAACGTCGGGATTTCTGTCAGCACAAAAACAGGACCAGTTCAAGTTCGTTTCAAACTTGGCGCAGTCCTTGGTGATAATTTTGCATTACATTCGGTATTCGGGTTCTCGACATCATTTATAGCAGCTCACCCATGTATCTTTTGTTTAACTAGCTATGAGAATTTGAGCGTCATGATTAATGAGTCATCTTGCGAGATGCGCACACCTGAAAAGTATCTCGAGCATTTGATTTCAGATTCAGTAAATGATACCAGGATCAAAAGTTTGTCATGTTTCCCAGACTTGCAACATATTTCAATCGTTGATTTGTTAACGGTTGATTTATTACACGATATCGTGGAGGGTTCATGGGAATACGATAATGGTCTGATTTTGAGACAGTTCATCAGTAAAGATCATTTTTTCACGTTAAAAGAATTGAACGAGCGAATTCGAAATTTTGATTTCGGTGCCGTATAAAAAACGCAACAAACCTCGAAAAGTTGAAGAAAATCAGCTCAAAGAAGAGCATATCAAAATGTCTGCAAGTAAGGCTTTTGGTACGATCACAAACATCGGGCTAAGAATTAGTGATGAAGTTCCCTTCGAAAATCGGCACTGAAGATTAGTCATCTTGATCAAAGAAGTTTTAGATATAGTTAGCGCTCCGTATTTTGATGAAGTAATATCAACTAATTTAGAATCACTGATTACTAGTTCCTTGAAATCAAAACCAACTTGTATCCAGGCTCGTTAAAAACTAAACATCACAATTGGCTTCACTTTGTCCGGGTTATGAGAAAGTCAGGTCCGTTAAAAAATTTGTCAACAGCGCGCTGTGAGAGCAAGCATAAGTCATACAAAACCACTGCGGGCGTATCTATTTCTCGCAATGATCTTTGTAAAACGTTAGCAATCAAAACGCAGTTGCAGTTCTCTCATAGATTACGCATTGCAAAACTTGACGATGTTAAAATGTACACGACAGGAAATAAAACACCATGCCGTGTCGATGATCTTCCTCGAATTAGTCAGTATTTTCACCTATTATCTTTGCGAGTTCACGATTCAGTTTCAGTGTTAGACAGAATTGTTTATGAATCTCAAACAATTGAAAAACAAACGATCGTTTTAGTCATTTCTACAACGAGATTTTATAGGTTTTTTGCTGTACAACTCATTTTCGAAAACGTTGAAAGTAAACTCTGCATTGTTACAAAAGATATCACTAAATTCGCATATTACGATGAACGTTTCCAATCTTACAGCGTCAAAAGCGATGCAGTTGATCTTGGTACAATTTGGAATACAATTAGTGTCGACGATTTACAGAGTTATTTTGTATCTAGATTTGTAAGAACTGCCAACGTAAAAGTTTTAATTCCAAAAAGTTGGATACAATATTACCTATTGTGTATGTACTGCAACGGATGTGTTAATATGTCAAGTTGTATTCATAAATATTAGTTTAATTCATGATAAACTGATTAAAATATCATTGATTTGTATTATTGTACTTCGTTTATTAATATAATCCCTCTTAGCCGTACTGTTATTTGGCGCCGTGTTCATTTGAAAATATTGCAAATAATAATGTATTAGACGCAAGTAAGTACTGCTCAAAGCGTACTGAGTCGTGTTCAGTGCTGTGCACATGTGACTGAGTCGCGCTCGCACGCGCATGAGTCGCATGCAGCTTAGGACATTTTAGTTGAATGGCAGTACGTGCGGCCCTGTGCGGGACTGGCTCGCGTTTAGGCTTTGCCGTGTAAAAAAAATAAATTAAATAAATTGTAATTCAGTTAAAATAAAGTGTAGTTCGCGTTTAAGAGCCAGTCCTTGCTTGTATTATTCCGCAAAAGTATCCGCGTGTTTTTATATAAGTCATCTCCAGAGTTGAGTCCTGAATCTAAGGTCTATGTAAGAATTCTAATGTTATGTTCATATTTCAACTAATTTTATATTGCCAAAAAGAATTATCATCGAATTAACCAGTAAATTTAGTTTAATTTTATATAATTTTATTAAGTTGAAATAAAATATTTTTAACTGTATTTCGAATTTTCTCTGATCGCCAACCCTACCATTCTAGACTGAAAGCGTTTTTCCTACAAAAATCCTAACCTCCTCTGTTATTTCTCAAGATGTAACATGTCATAAAGAAGCCTCTTGTAACTGTTTTATTCTCTAAACAAAACTTTATTTTCCGTGTTTTTCATTCTTAGATTTTCCGTTTCGAAACACAATTCTGAGCAATTTCATTGTTTTTCGCCTTCAAATGTTCAGGTAACCATTCTTCAGAAATCTGTCAAACAGAATTTCGATTTCTTGTTAATAATGAAAGTTATGATAGTTTAAAGTTGAAACAAATTTAAGTTTAAACGCTTAAAATGTCGATTCTTCCGCTTTTTTTGTTATCACCGCGTTCAAACGATCATAACTTTTCAATAAACAAATTAAAGAAAAATCTTTCCCAGAGATCCCTAAAAAAAAGTTATCTGAATCATTTACGACAAAAAAAACGAAATCGGTTCAAATTTCATTACAAAACAGTTGTTCTCAATTGCCACTTTAACTTATCAAATGTGATATGAAAATAAAACACATAGTTTGTGCAAAATTTGACAAGAATTCGTTCATTAGTTTGAATTTTAGCTCTTTCAAAGGACAGTCTGCTCAAAGTAAAGATTTCGTTCAGTACGGCAAAACCACATAAAATAATGTTCCGAGATTGCAAGAATGCAAATTAATGTTACATGATTGAGTAGTCAGTTTGGTATTGTAGTAAAGTTGATGGTCTTTTGACAGTAAAGTTCATGGTCTTTTTACAGTAAAGTGAAGTAATGAAGTGAAGTAAGGATCAAGTTGTCCAAGTGAATTGTGTTACAAATTTCTTGTGGCATTAAGCATATGCTCACGGAGCAATTAACAGATTTTCGGTTTCAGATTTGGTGATTTTTTATCTGGGGAAAATCTCTCTCTGGAGGTGGAATGTAACGCTGCTTAAGCCTGTCTAAAAATCGGCGGAGAAGTTTCGGTCGGCATCGAGCCAGTACTGGGTGGCAAGGCACAGGGGCAACATCGCTTTTTTTGTGTAAATGAGGCTTTTAATATTTTGACTTTCTTCTGTATGTGTTAATTTTTTTTTAAATATACAGAATGAGTGTGGTTTTTGCTTTTATTGATTTGATTTATTTATTTATGTTTTTTCATATAAGATTTTGATTCGCTCTGTGACTTACAGGATTTAAATGTGAAGGTGCAAAGTCACGTTCAGCGGTTGATACGCACCGAGGGACAAAAGATCATTGCAGCGCCAGCAAAGAGCAACGCTCAGAAGACATCCCAAACCACCCGTGATATCATCAGGGATAAAAGCTGAACCGATCCGGGCTCGGAAATTTTCGTGGCCAAACACCTGCCATGAATCGTAAGCGCGAATCGTAGGCAACAAAGAAAGGACACCTTGAGCCACCCAGCTTCCAACAGACCAGCGAAAGAAGTTTGGGAATGTCTGTCCCAAGCTCTCACAGTCTTCAACCAATCGAGAAGAAGATGTATACCTACCTCCGAGTGCCACAAATTGTGGATGTGCGCCATCAACGTCTCGGAAATGGACCACCAGTCATCGAAGCCACATCACTTTCGTTTGGTGGACGGAGTTCTCGACGAGAAGAGATCAAGATGTCCCTAGTTCCTAGTCCCTGAATCTCGAGAAAGAAAAATGATCTGCAGCAATCAGCTTCAGGGAAAAGTCACTGGATTTTGTTAATGCCCGACCTGAGGTAAATCTTAGCTGCGGGTACCGTCGTCACGGAAAGAGGCATCAAGAAGGAAGAAAAATTGAGTTAAGTTGGAACATTAAGGAGGCAGGGATTTGAAAAGCGCGCCATACAAGAACTTCAAATGACAAGGTTGAAAAGCAAGAAGACGGGAAGCCGGAGAACCTGGTGGGAAATTTTAAATTCTAGAGAGCCTAGATTCATAAGGAAAGCGACAAGTAACGAGAGAGATTTTTACAAGTGTCGTCGCCGAGTGTGGTTTGTGTGTGTGACTGGACGTGCCTAGCCATTGAACAGGACTAAGGCGCAGTGATTTCAGCACAACCTGTAAGTTGTTTCTTTGTATGTGAGTTGTGTCGGCGAAAGAAATGATTATTTCGAACAACTCAGATGCAAATTGTTTTAAAAATAGTAGAGTTCAAGATGTTATGAATGAACATCCAGTTTGAACTCAATGGACATTTTTTTTGTAATTGAAAATAGTTATTGCAAATGTTGTAAAGGAAATTTGATTCTGCTTCGATTCGTGAAGTAATTCTGATTTCAAATTGTAAATGAATACATCTGTTTGAATTATAAGATTTGCGTTATGTCGGATGACGGTTAATTTTCAAGGTGGCTCACTGTGCTGCTATTCCACCTGTAGACTTAAAAAATCCGTTACAAAATCTAATGAGTTCATGGGATTGAAGTTCGAAAAAAAAATTGAAAATTGTATTAAAACGCACGCTGGGAAACTAATAAAGCAGTCTTTATCTTCTAAAGTCGAGGTTTATGAATGAAAACTGAAAAATTGCTCGAAAAAATATTTTTGATAGACTTACTAGCATACATAAGCACTATGATACAATTTCGTTCATTTATTTCACAAAGTTCATTATGGACGAAAAACTGAAGGACTCACTAGATTCCTAAGGAAATTTCTGATTGAGTATGACCTACCCCATTCTCGAAAAGGGCACGGAAACCTTTTGTTTCGTCGCTTAAAAGTGACCCGCGAAATGTAAAAAACCACTTACGTTTTTTTTCAGAACTTTTGCTCAGTCCATTGTGCACCGAAAACTGAAGGGCTTGTTGGATTCCTGAAAAATTTTTGATCAAGTATGCCCTACTCCATCTTCAAAAAAGGCTTGGAAACCTTTCGTTTCGTCGCTTGAAAGTGACCCGCGAAATGTAAGTCTCGATACGCCTTCTGGCTGGCTTTGTACTCAGCCCAAGCTATATTAGTTTTCAACTTTCTCGCCCTAGACTTTATCAACCTTCTTCTTGAGATCGTCTTAGTTACTATTCTATCTGGTTAAGCTCGTCTTGAATGTCACCCTTTTTACTAGGCAGTTTGCTTCGTAGGCCGTTAATATTGATTCTCTGATTGCTCACTCCGTGCTCGCCAAATCCTCAACCGTGCCATACTTGCCTGTAAACCCTGACCACATGGACCGTAGGTCTTCTTCATACTGTGACCAGACTGTGTGCCTAGGGTTTCTAATTCATCTGGATTTAATGGTAATACCGGAAATACTCCTTCTAATTAGTCTATGATCCGACAATGAAGGTTCATCTTAAACTCTACAGTTTTTGATCATTCTTATACTCCCTTTGCTACAGATAGTGAGATCTAAAACCTCTTGTCTCACCGCTGTCACAAAGGTCGCTTCTGAGCCCGTATTCACGAAGTCCAGATTTTCAGCCGTGAGGAACTCTAGAAGGTCTAGGCTCCTCTCGTTATTATCAGTGCTGCCCCAAGCCTCGTAATGGGCATTAGCATCACAGTCAATCAGGAGATCAATGTTGTTTTCTCTGCAGTGTCTGACTAATTCCTCCACTTCTTCCGGTGGAGCCTTGTTTTCATGAGCAAAGTAAGCCGGTGCTATTCAGAGCTTATCTCTGCTTTCGTCTTTTTTCTCAAAATGAATCTGCACTACCACAAGATCCCTAATTGAGAATTTTACCAGTAGGATAGTGTTTACCCCTCTGCAACCACACAAGCCCTTGGATTGCTCTCAAGGCTTTTTTCGCGAAGCCCCTCCGCCAATCTAAGCCACACAATCTGTCCACGGACGATCCACGGCTCTTGTATAAGGGCTATGGAGGACCCGTGCGTACCTTTGCCAAGCTCCCGACTAAGTTTGTCGTGGCGTTTTTCCAATGGTAAAGATGTTTCTAAAAGACCTCTATCTTGGTACTAGCCATAGAGCTGATCCCGTTTAAGAGGTCTCCATGACCTCTACAGAGCCGTCGGTCGCCCGCTTCACGGATCTAAAGATCACGTGTCCGGACCCCATGAGAGCTTTATAGCCTTTGGCTTTCAGACGAGCAAACAAGCACTCGTCAACCCTAAGAACGAGAAGCGTATCCGAAGGCAGCTCCTCCCTCTTGTGGACGACCCACCTGCCTGTCTCAAGACACTCACTTTGCCTTGAGAGCAACCTCGAGGCCTTGTCTGGTGGAGGCAGCAGCACCGTCATTTTAACCCGCTTGATGAGCTTGTCAGGACTAACAAGCCTGACCTGGAGCTCATCAGCTGTCGAATTTGGCGCCTCTTCCCTGATCCAGGCCTCTGCGGTTCCATCCTCGCAGATGACTGTGATTATTCCCTGCTTTACGATGGTGTCCAGGAAGCAGGGTACCATGTTGTCGTCCAGGATGTCCAAGATAGCATCTTCCAGAGCACTTTTGAAGGCATTTAGCTCTTCATTCTTGATCTGCTCTGTCAAGCTCTCTCTCAGGGCTAAATTCACTCGAAGTTTGTTAGAGACCATAGTGGCAGAAGTCGGTCCTTTGCAGGACGGATTCTTGCTTCGGCCCTGTCGGTCTCGATTTGCCACTACTTTTCTTCTTGGACCTTTGTTTCTTGTAATCCGGCCTCAGGGTAAGATCAGAGACACTCCTGTCTTGTTTCTTTTTGTCCCTGCCTACGTTATCACCTTTGCCTCGGTTGGCCTCCTCTGGACGGGTTCTAGCCCCAGCCCTAGAATTGGCCTCCCTTAGTTAGGTGGAGCCCGTTTTTCTAGAGGATTGTTTGGCGGGTAGCGGGAGGCCCAGCCTCTCCGCTTCCGCCTTACTCGCCTCATATTTAACCCAGAGCTCTCTCTTTTTCTGAGCACCACTCAAGGAGGTTTCAGCTTCAGGTGTCCCAGATTCTCGCACTGGCTCCCCTACGCTGGTTGCCGCCGATGAAGTGGGAGCCACATTCATCAGGATATTCTCAGCGACAGAAATCGGTTGCGTTGTTTCATTTCTTGTATTTTTATCTGCCATGTAGATCCCACAAGCAGCTAGGGAATTGTCGGTCCGCCCATGCAGAGCCCTGCATACATGGGTAAGACTAGAAATACAAGAGGAGGAAGTCAGGTATCTCCAGGGAACCGATCGCAACATAGCTCCCCCTGTGCCATGCATCCCTCAACGCGGTGTCTTCACATCTTTGAGTTGGGGGCGCTTGAGTCTGATCCTGGGACCTCCAGAGACCATCAGAAGAAAAACCAACCGTTGTTGCCAGCGGCCACAACAACAACGGGTGGACCAATTCTTAGTCGCTTCCGGATATGCTACAAACCCCCCAAGGCTCTTGCCATCTGAGCCCCGATGGCGAGATCGAAGCCCCGACCTTTTACAGTAAGGACGACCAGAGACCGCGCCATTCACCTGACCCCTCGCAGGGTCCCGATTCATGAAGAGCCCGTTTATAAGGAGAACCAGTCACTTACACCGACAGAGCCTGTTTATAGGGATGTCCCATTCACTCATCGCGATGAACAAACGACGCACCCCCTGATCGATTTGATCCGGTTGCTCAAGCCTCCATACCAACGACAAGGTCTTGTGGTCCCCAATGGAGGAAACTACTACGTATGACGTATGAAATATTAGTTATCCTAATACTTGTGGCAAAAAAGGTAAAACCAGTCAAGTGTATACGTAAACTCTATACACTTAGATACATACCACATTTTACGTTTTGATCTTTACCATTAGTTGCGAAAAATAGTGATATGAGCAATTCCAACACTAACGGCCACTTATCTGGCCAAAAAAAAAAAGATTTTGAAAATGAAGGCACACCTTTGAAAAAAAACACACATCGTCCTTGGCACCTTAGAAACACAAAAAAATTGGGTGCCATAAATTCTCAAAGGGTGACACCTCTAAAAAAATGTTGTTTGATTTTCATATTTTTTTAATACCGCTACGTAACGGTATGTCGTATTTTTGTAAAAAAATTCTTTTTATCATACAATATTTGTCAGAAATGAAGTGATTCGTGTGAAGAGCAAAAAAATTTGGGCGCCAGATTTTTCGGCGCCGAAAATTTTGGGCGCCAAACGTTTTACGCACTGAATAAAAAAATAATCATTTTTTTCCGACGATTGAATTTCTAATCAACGATTTTATTTCTAATTCATTATTTTTGACCTAAAATGACGAATATTTTATGCTACAAATTATGTTAAAACTTATTTTACTTGAATTAATTAATAAAAACCATGGGTTTTGACGAATTTCGGTAAAACTATATGGAAGTGCTCATATTTCAATGCAGAGTATATAATACTTCGCAGTAAACCCGCACGGACGGAAAATATATTTTGAAAATATAAACAAAATATCATTTTTCGTGTAGAAAATATATATTCCGTCAATAAGTATAATATTCAATTCATATTTTTCTTATAAATTACATTATACACTTAAAAAAAAGTGCTGATGGCAATTGAAATTTGTTTGAGCCAAGTTCATATTAGTCAAGTTCATACGTTCGATACTTATATGAACTAGTGTTTATTTTATATTCAAGTAAAGTCAAATATGATCGTGAACTTCTTTCTGATTTCGAATAAGTGAAAATTAATGTATAATGAGTCCAAAGTCTCATTGCACAAAGTGAGAAATTCAACTTATTTTGAGTGAATATTATAATAGAATTTTCACTTATTGCTGTAAGTGGAAGATTTTTCACTTTCAGATTTAGAGAGTTGAGTCAACTCCACCTACAATTAAATCGAACTAATGACGGTTTGAATCAACCATTCATGAATTTTAATCGAGTGAATAAAATTTCTTGAATTAAAAAAATTCATTATTGATTTGAGTATATCAATATCTCGTTATTTTTTTCATTGAATATGTAAAAAATGTAAAATCTGATATGTGAATTATCCTAAGAGTGTTGAAAAACGTAATAACATCATGATTAAAAACTGCAGTCGGGGGGATTCGAACTCGAAGCGTACCTAACAGTTCATCAGAACGCAAAAACCTTAGTATCTAAGCTATGGAACGATGTCTATTTGGTCAAATAAGTGAATATCTAGATTAATATGATATTTTAGTTTCTAGATTAACAGACTTTTGAAATGAGAGTAAATATTTTAAATTGCATCGTAAGGATTTAATGCTAAATCAAGCCGTTGTATATTTTGCTATATTAAATAAGTTTTAGACTTCACTTAAGTTCACCAGTTACTTATATTAAGACATATTTTTTAAGCAAACATTGAACTTAGGCTGAACGTACAAAAAGACTCAATTTCAGTCTCAATTGCCTGAAATAAGTCAATTTCTTTCAAGCTCTCGATGAACTTGACTTCAGCTAAAAATTTTTTTTTTTTGTAGTGTATAAATTTATGAAATATAAATAGAATATATTTGTATATGAAAA
>JAAMPD010001699.1:0-21314 GCA_025266255.1 Trissolcus basalis | reverse complement strand
CCCACCATATATGAAATCTATCAAAGGTATGTGAAATGATACTCTTATACCGAACGACTGTATCAAAGAGACACTCATTTATGAATCTAAAATTATCTTACTTTTTTTTCTTCATTCAATTAATTTAGTTATTGTCTTATCTTTTAGTAGTAATGAAAAACTTCGTCAACATTGTTTAACTTTTATTTTGAAATCCTTCCTAAGTATGATTATTTATTATAAAAACAAGTGTGTGTTTATAAAAAAAAAGTCGAGTATGATAAAGTAAATGAATAGTAGATGAATAATAATAGAACAAAACGTGGATGCAGATGTGAAAAAAGATGCCAGCAATTTTTCACGTTTCCTGGAAAAGAGAAAAGAGAAACAAATGAAAAAAAAAGAAGAAAAATGAGGATTATAAAATATGTTGTTTTAAGTTCATTTATCTACAATATTTTCAGTGGCTTTTAACTTAAAAGTCACAAAAAATATATATGTACGATAACACAATAGAACTTTCTTTGTTTGGATAATTTTGGGTATTTACCGGCGGATTATCAAGTGGAAGTCGTGGGACAAGTCCCTTCATCGAGGCCCACTGTCCGATGCATAATTCATGAGCGGTAAACTGGACCAATAGTTTTCCACCGAAAGACCCTGGGCCTTGACAAACAACTCCAGCGCTGAAATCCCAATTAGTCGAATTGGTTCGTTTGCCAACGTGGAGATTTGATTGAAAATATTTGGTCCGAATCCACACGGCTAAATAAGATGCAGAACAATCACAATGCCATGGATTCTGCGTGAGCCTCAGTTGTTGGATGTTTGGAACATAATCAAGTATTCGAGATGGCAAATTAGATAAATGATTCGCCTCAAGGTGCCTGAAATAAATTTCTCATTTGCAATGAATTGAAAATTTTTTTTTATAATTTCAATTATTAATTTTTATCTCATTTCATTTGATTTTTTTCCCTTACAATTTCTGCAAATTGGGTGTAGGCTTTAAAACTTCAGGATGAAGAATCCTGAGTTTATTATGGTGTAAAAATAAAGTTGTTAAATTGCTAAGGCCTACGAAATCATTAGCACCTAAAGTTTCTAAATTGTTGTTGTAAAATATCAGTCGTCTCAGAGAGGTCAGGGGCATGAAAAGCCGGTCGGCTATTCGTTTAAGCTTGTTGTTCCCCAGTTGGAGCTCTTCGAGAGAAGTCAATCCTAAAAACGCTGTCCCATTGATCTAGAAATTAAAAAAAAAAAAATAAAACGAACAACTTTGCAAAGTAAATTGAATCAAATAAGACTGAATGGACAATTTTAAAAATTAAATTTTCCATGCATACATGATAGATCTTGTTATCCGACAAGTCGAGACTTTTTAAATGCCACAAGTGAAGAAAAAGTTTGCCTGGAATAAAAGTAAGTAAATTGCCCCGCAGATTGAGTTCCCGCAAAAGTACTTGGTTCTCGAAGATCCCTAAAGACAGTTCTGTCAGGCGATTATCATCTAATCTGAGGCACTTGAGGCGTGCCAGTGGTCGCAAAAGTTTTGGCTCCAACTTCTTCAGATTGTTCATTTGTAAAAATAATTCGTCCAGCTTTTCCAGATCCTTGAAAATATTTTCCGGCAACAAGTCGATCTGATTGGATGATAAATCGAGCAGCAGTAAATCTTTGTTCATTGAAAACAAACCTTCCGGTAATGTACTAAGTTTGTTGGAAGATAAGTCGCTGCAATTTCAATAGACATTTTTTCGATAAACAATTTTAACTTTTCCATTTTTTGTCCCTTAATTTAGTTAGCAACTTGGACATACATTATTTGTAATTTATGCATCCTGATGAATTGATTATGGTGTAGTTGATGCAGCAAGTTACTGCTCAGTCTTAGATGTATTGCGCTTTGTAAAGTGAGGAACAAATTAATGGGTAGATGTTCAATGTAATTGTTATTCATATCTCTGAAAAATACTCACATTTAAAATCATAAAAATAAATCAACAAAATTTATTTGAAAAAAAAAAAATTACAAATAAGTAAGTTGACTTAGGCCTTCAAATGCATCTTTGTGAATAGCAGATAGTTGATTTCCTCCAATATCACTGAAGAATAAATTAATAAAAAATTATCTACTTTTTTGAGTTGAATATTTCAAAATATACAATAAAATCAGACATACAGCTTTAGCAAATCTTCTGGAACATACTGATTCGGTGGCAAATCTGTGAGAGCGTATTTCCAACAAGACAACGACTTTGTTTCTAATTTACATTTACATGGTCCCAACACGCAAATTTCCCAAGTGTTCAGCTTTCCACTTATTTTCCAAACTAAATGGTTTGTTGATTCCACGTAATTTTATAAAATAATGTTAACACTTGGTAATACTATATATAAAAATACATTTCAATGAATTTTCAATTTTTATTTTTAATTATTTACCTGGTTGCTCAACAGCTCGCAATCTTTGCTCGAGTCTTGACAATCGGATTTCAATACTTTTCAAAGTTCGGATAGCGAAAATGTTATTTTGAAATTCATCCTGGTCGGAAGTCACGACAGTAATTTTTCCAAAGGGAAATAGTACCAAAACAATGAAAAGCGTCTGTGTCCACATTTTGTCAACTTAAAAAACTGTTTACATTATAAATTTGATCAAATTTAAATGAATATATATGGCTAATATTTTCCGATCAGTAATGCACAATGTCTGCTCAACAACTACTCACAGAATTGCTAATTTAAGGGACAACTACTCGTCTGCGATAACTTAATGAAGATTGACTAGTTACTCCTCTCAATATAATAAAAAAGATAAATCTACCATCAACTTCATTTCTGTTTAAACGCTCTCGTTAATCAAATTTAATTAAAAAGGTTTAGTTTTACAAGATGAAAAGTCAGAAATTTGTATTTTTCCTTTTTGTAGAAAACAAAACACCAAACGAATCTTTTTTATACAAAGTTTTCACTGAAAAAATGTCTAAGGCATTAGATGCATTTTTCCTTTTGGAGGTAAACAAAGAGCATGCACCCATTGTTAAGCGCCGAAAAAGAAATCCGTGAGGGAGAAAAATAACGGTGACGAGATTAAATGAGCCATAACAATGGGTCACCAAAATAGAGGAAATGAAATGTGGTGCATTTATTTGTTACGTCAAAATGTCAATTCGAAACTCGTCTAGACAATTCGAAATCCATCCGAAAGTGCATCTATTTATCATAAATAGGTGCTTTCACTTTTCAGATAAGAGGGCGAGTCCTAGAACGACCTGCTCCTTTGGAACTAAATTCCATTATGAGCCCTACCACGCTGATCGAAATAAATGACGCAGTAAAATTCAGTCGCGCACAAAAATGCATCCTAATTTCGTTCCAGCACATTTTTTTCAATTAAAGAAAAATAAATGGTTTTTTTATTTATGTAATAATAATAATAATTTTTACATGTTTAATGAATAGAAAAATTATAATAAGCTGCTGAATAGTTTAAAATGATTGACTCTTGTTGGATTTATTCTATTTTATTTATGGTTCATATTTTCATATATTGTGTTTCACTCAGTCGTGAATTGTCAAAAGCATAATTTGAATGAGGAAATTAATTTGCATTGAAGAACAATGTATGGCTTTCATTTATTTGACGTTACAAAAGTGTTAAAGTGTGCCACTGGAACATACACTTGCAACTAAATTGTACAAGACCGTTAACATTTGTACTACCTACACATAATAATTAAGCATCACTTTCAATTAAAAGGTGGATAGCCGGGCAACGCACTGCGGTATCGCGGCGATGCGCTTGTGACAAATGAATATCCATCTTTTTATGATATTTTCATCATACAAACGGTCATAAATTTTTTTTCTTTGAGCGGGATTAAACAAATCCTGAATATATCGAGCAAATAAAATATTCAACGAGGATATTGAGAAAAATGTTTGTACTAGCAAAATGTGGTGTTTGCATAAACAACAAGACTGGGTATTTGGTGAGAAGGTAATTTGAAAAAAAAGAAGGAAAAGTAGGGGGGTCCCAAATTCAAAAGACCTGCAACGGTGCGCAATGTAGAATAGTAGTAACCCAGTGCGACACAATGTTCTCCCCTCTTACAGCCCGAACATATAAAAGTGTCCGAGGCGATGACGATTTTTTTTATCGCTTGACCGTCACGTTTCGGGGATGCCACAACTTCGGATCAGTGACTCGTTTATTCTTTCATTTCTTCAGTTTTAGTGTCCTAAGTGCTTCGACTGTTTTATTAAAAAAAATCACAGGTAACATTCGTACTACGCTTGTACTATCCTACTTTGATGTCAAAAAACTAATAAAAAAAAATATTGAAAAAATATATTCTAATACAATTTTTATTTTCACAGCATTAAAATCAGAGACCAAAAATGTCTCTTTACGGGCGGATATACGTGACAGTGGTGTTAATTTTATTAAGTCTAAGTGAGATTAGATCTACGGACTCAACCTCGTTGGACAAAAATGAGAGCTGGTCCAATTATGGAACGATTAGCAGATCATCGGACGGTCCGATCGAGATACACTACGCGAACAAAAGCAGCGAGCAATTGAACGGAACTCGGCAGGATCAGATCATGATCCTTGGCAAGAGCGAGATCAGCATCCCATCGGACAAGAACAACTGGCCCGGGGTGAAACTCGTGACGGGTGACAGCTACTTGAAAGCTCTCGAGTATTCTCAGAACATCAGAAACACCAAGGGTGGAGCGGTCGAGATCAACTCAAAATCCACCCACGTGATTCGTCGCGAATTCAATCCCAGTCCGATCTTTAAGCCGGAAGAAAAACGCGACGCTCCGCAGCTGCATGCTCGCGTTCTTTATCAGGGAGGCAATCCTGCACCAAACGCTATGCAGCCTGATCAATTCGCCCCTCCTGTGCAGCCTGCATCAAATTTTAACGCACAGCCTTTCATGCCGGTCCAGAATGACAACATCTACGATACATATGGTCCTCCCATGGTACAGCAAAATCCCTACGATCTCTATGGACAACCTCCTGCTCCCCAGGATGTTTATGGAGTTCCTGCTCCTGCGTACCAGCCAGAAAACCCGATGACTAGTTATTATCCACAACAAGGTAATTATCTAAAATAAAATCAATAATAAATACTGTAACTGATTGATAATACGGTTATTAACTCATTATAATTAAGTTTATTTGATCGATATTAAATAATAATTATAACAGAGTAATTAATAATTACGTCGCGTTAGAACTTTATGAAAGTTGCAAATCATTCGCAATTAAAATTTAATTAATCAAATTATTTTGCGGTTAATGTTAAATTATAAAATTGATTGATATAATATCTTATTATAGTGGCTGTATATCAATTGTGCTAAGACGCTTTTTTTGAAGACATCATTTGTGCGAATGAAAACTCATCAGTTGTGAAAATGGAAATTCATCACTTGCGCGAATATAAAAAAGCATCATTTGCGTGAAAGATGAAATATATTTTTTTCATTTTTTCATATATAAACAACGTTTTTATTATGAATTATTATCATAAAATCAAAATAAAATGACGAGACTTTTTCTCTTCTATATTATATGAAAGAATAGCAGTACTTTGATCATTTTAAAAGCCAAAATGATATCAGACAATATATATGTGAATTTTAAGCTTCCCTTTCTATACATTAACCGTTAATTAAATGTTATTACATCATGTTAAATTATCCATTATAGGTCTTGATCAAGTAACATTTTTTATTATTTTGTTATAGCTTAATTATTTCAGTCATTTTATAAGTATAACTTATTACTCAGTGTACACCTTTTATCTCGCATAATAATAATGAATATGCACCATTTACTTCAAAAACTGTAACATAACTGACAAAATTGAATAATTGTTTACGAAATAATAAAGTTAAAATCAAAATTCTCGTTTGAACATGCTTAGTAAAATGATGTTTTTACACAAATAGTCGATGTTTTGACAACATATTTGGACGAAAATTGGGCAAAGCGTAAAATTTGCAGAAATGTTAATAAATGATATTACCCAAATATTTTATTAGAAAGAGTATTCGAGTAGAAGTATATATATTCGGAAAAATTGCTAAAAAATTTTGACGCAACAAGCACTTTTGAATTTTCGTAGAGCTTGTAATTATTACAAAACATAAAGGTAAATATATTTTATATGAAGTTTACTAAGAAGTTTAACGAAAGGAACAAAAATGTTAGAGCCTTTAATGATTTCTATCATTCGCGCTCATGATACATTTTGATTCGCGAAAATGGTCGATTATGATTCGCGCAAGTGATGAAAAAAAAATCTGCCATTCGCACAAATGACAATCACCGATTATAATGACGTTAAATTGTTTGGAATTTCTTGTACTAATATTAAATTGTTTTTAAGCTTACGGTCCTCCGGCGCAAAGTTATGGAAATCCGTACTCGTTTGATATGCTAACGTCGATGGGATTGAACTGGCCCTTCCTCAAGCTCAACGCTCTGACCGTGGCAAAAATTCTGCTCAAGCTGGTCATTTTCAAGCTTATTGTCAAATTCATCGGGTTAATCTGTCTGTTGCTCTTCATTCCGAAATTGGATTGGAAAAAAGGCAGCGGTAACGAAACGGACAGCGAAGAGCGCAACTTGAATACCTGTAAGTATAACGAAATATGATGTTGCTTTTATTATATTTTATTGTCCTGTAAAAAATTTCAAAGTTGCAATTCATAGAAATTTTATTTTCATCAACTTACTCGTACCGAATAAGTTGGTAGAAGAAAATTTAGAAAACAGCTTGTAAGTAGCACTCGAATTGTGTTTCATTAGTAGTCCTCCGTCATTCTGTTATGGTTCCGTGCACGTATCAAGGTTAACAGTGGATTCCGCGTCGAATTTTAATATAAGCGAAAATAAATCTCACGCCTACTTTGTTACAATAAATAATTAACGTTTTGGAATATTTTGTTCGGTGAAATTTTAATTTTTATTCGTCTGCGTCTTTTCAGATGACTACTACTACAAGAATCTGGATGATATAACGTCGAGGGTCTGGACGGCGATTGAACAATTTGAAAAGACAATGTCGAGCGAGCAGCCGGAACGAAACGAGTCCTGTACGACGATCTGGTGCATGGTCCAAAATGCCTTCTTCTCAGCGAGCGAGCCAAAAGCTGAGACAAAAGAAGATTAATGACTGATCGAATACCAAAATTTTACCATTTAACTTTATCCTTCGTTCACGCGGGGGAAAATGTTCCGATTCATCGTCACTTTTCGATTCATGTAAAAAATCTTCTTTGTGCCATCTCATTTAGACAAGTCACAAAAAAAACCAGGGGAACGTTTTTCTCGACGCGCTTGTAAATAATAAATGTAATTCTCTGTAATTCGTAATATGTACACCAGTATTTTAATTTTGTATGCGCTATTTATATTAACTATTTATTATAATTATTTAATTTAGATTGGATTGCCAAATATTTGTTACGATAAGTTTCCTGTCTGCTTGACGGATAATAAAATTTAATTTAAGCGTTTTTCTATTAAACCTGTATATTATTATTTACTACTATCCAAATTATACGTTTTTTTTCTATCACTTTTTTGCTGTTTGTACTTTTGAAAAAGTGTTAACTTTTTTTCTATCTCTCTTTTTTTTTCAAAGCGTATGAGTAATTGCTAACTGAGCAGAACCGCAAATAAAGCGGAACCATTTTTTCATTGGTTTGTCGTCTATAAACTTCTTTATCATTAATTTTATGTAACTATAAAAGTGGGATTCGTTAAAACTAGTAAAGAAGATGAAGTACACACTTGACTTACAAACAATCACTGCTTTTTTGTATCATTTTGTTGGCCTTGATTCGAGTACTGATTTTTGAACACAAACATACCATGACGTTCAATCAAAGTCACCTTATGAAAGAGGCGAAATGAAAAAAATCAACCGAGATTTTTCGAACAAATTTGTCAAACAGCCATTTTTATGATTGCCTAATCAGAACGAAAGTTTATGCGCCCGATACTACCGAGTCGTAAACTAATGAAAAAATTGCTTTGTTTTCTGACACAATTGAAAATAATAATAATTAATGAGAACAAAAATTTGATAACGAGCGGTTGATGCAAATGAAATTTCTGGAATAAATACAAATTGAACACTTTGAGAAGTAGGCGGTAATTTTTATGCATGATGTTTAAATTCGAAACATGGAAGTTGAGTGCATAAACATGTTAATTTATTTGAATTACATAATTATAAGATTTCAAAAAGAACATCTGCTAGCCCGCGACCGTAAAATGCAGTGCGATGATAAAGTCAAATGACGAAAATTTATTTTTACGAGATTTTTCAGGTTTCAATCTTCTTAATCTCGATAGTTCCTTGTTGTTATAAGGTGTGCTCGAGAGAGGGGTCCAACCTCTCCAGGAGCTTATAAATACTATGGTACAACTCTGCGCAATTTAGTTCGCAGCAAATCTTCACAAGTGATACATCCGAATTTTAATAACAAAATAAGAAAAACAACTTACACATTCTCAATTCAAAATGAAGTTCACAGTTACACTCCGTAAGTTCGCAGTTTGCAAAATTTCAATTTCAAAACAATTAATTAAAAGTTTTACAACAAATTTTGTAACAGAATTTATAAAAAGTTGATGGAATGATTTTGACCGTTTTTCGTACAATTTATCTGAATTAAAATGAAGATGAGAATAAATTCAAAAGTTTTACCAAAAAAAAGTAGATGAAATTGTTTTTCATCTACGTCTCATGTTGAAATTAGTAATTTGCATTGTAGATTGCTCGATTGCAACCAGGTCATATTAACTTATTTTTTTCGTTGGTGAGAAATACCTTCACAAAAGTGGTATATCAACCATCAAGTAAATAACACTTTGAAATCTGAACACAGATTATCTAATAGAATGTTGAATTAAGGTCACGGGAAGTTTGAATAACTTCTTCAACAAAGCTGTTATACCTTTATTTATTAATTTGACGCCCATTATATAACAATGAAAAAAAAATGCGAATGATTTAATTGAGCTGTATGATGAAAACAAACTGAATAGTTTGAAGTGTAATTGGACTAAAAGGAAACTTTTGTTTTCAATGATAATGCATGCTCTTTTTGTGTTTGAAGCTCACTTTGCGAACATTTGTTCAAAAAAATGAGTTTCAAATGAGATTGGTATAAAAAGAGTTGTTTTTCAGTGTTCGCAACAGTTTGTCTGTTTGCATTGTATAACTCGGCCCATTGTGTGCCGACCGAAGCCCCCAAGCCAACCAAGGAAGTGAAAGAGCCAAAAGATATCAAAGAAGCAGCAACTGCATCAAAAGATGTTAAGGATGCCATAAAAGCAGCAAAAGACGCAAAGAAAACGGCAAAAGATTGTCCTGATGTATGTTTAGAACCATTTAATCCGGTCTGCGCTCATGATCCGACTGACCCCAGTGTTAAGCCCAGAACTTTTGGCAGCGCGTGCGTTATGGAGTCGAACAATTGCAAGATGTCAACGAGTAAGTATAATTCATCCTCGTTAATTAAATTAAATTAAATTAAATCTGATTTAATTTCGAGGATAATAATATTGAAATGATTTCAGAATTTGTGGTAAAGAGCAAAGGCGAGTGCCCAGGAGCAGGTGGAGTGCGCTTAGAATAAACCTTACAAATATATTAATCATATCTGCTATCGCTGTTACTAACTGCAAAATTTAATTCTCACTTGCAATTGCATTTAATCGAAACAGTGTAGTTTTGATTGTTGTTACACATGTTTTTAAACTCAGACAAATAAAATGATACAGAAATAAAATAATTGTTGTTTCACTGTGTTTTGAATCAAGTCACACGAAATATAATAAAACGTTTATTCTGTTGTGTTTCACTATTGCTGGATACATTTCGGTATCGTCTTACACCTATTGTTTTGTATTGTACGTGGTAAGCAACTAAGCATCACAAAGTATTTTTACAAAAGTCATCTGGAATCAGAACACTTCTTAGAAATGCATCGGGAAAATATATAGTCGTTTCTGTTTCTTATTATATTTGAACACTATGATAAATAGTCTCGTATAGAAAATATTGATGTAAAATATTACGTGATCAACTGTAGAACTCGGACGTATTTGTTCACATGATAACTTTAGACGTGTGCAAATTTTGTAAAATGCAACTTGAACATTGTCAGGCTCGGGTTATTGAGCACTCGATATTGCTTTGTTATTCTATCCTATCATATTTTATTTCATTGTACGCTAAGTATCAATATGTAACTCTGATTTACTTTTTCATTAAATTTGCATTTATTGAACTTTGACGAACACATTAAATTGCAAACTTTTATTAAATTACGATTTTGTGGATATAATTTTTTGTAACAAGATTTTATATAACAGTTTCTCTTCATTTTTTGACAAAAATATGTTGTTTAAATCTGTGCTTATAATATCTTAACAATTATTTAATACTTTGTATTAATACATTTTTAAACGTATAAAATATTTTATTACTTTCATAAATATTTTTATCGATATGTTTCGTTTTTTCACGGTTGCTTATAATCGTTTTATATGGACCCTTCACGGTTTACAACATTCGTTATTTATAAAATAAATATTGCTTGGTTTACAATATTATATTGATCCGGCAAAATTACAATTTTATTTTTGAGACAAAAGAAATTATAAAAATGACGAATAAGGCGCACTTGGAATCGTATTGCATACAAAAGGGAAGATGCCAGAATCAGAAACATGCCATAATGTTACGTCTCACAACGGCTTACATACATTCAAAACAGAAAAGTATGGAGTTAGCTAAAACTGTTACCAATCAGTTGGACGAGATCAAAAAGTCAAAAGGGCAAAATGTTCTTTTGTCAAAAACGAAGGATTAACTTTGGCTTACGAAAAGCAATGTGAAACGTTTTGTGAGATTAGAGAAATAGACGAACAAACGTTTTATACAGATTTTATACGGCTAATGGACCATGAAATTGAAATTTGCAGCATTAGGCGAGATTCGTCCAACTTGAATAGAATTGAAAACACTTCTCCATTTTTTTAGATTTAACGGTGAATGTAAAAAAATATTCAAAAATGTCTCACTCTTTAATCATGGGTGATAAAGCTTTTATACGCAATAGCTTATAAATTATAATGTATTATATATTTAGTTAAAATAAACTCGACTCTTTTTCATTAAATTCTATAAAAGATAAAAAAATTTCTGCGCTTTTGTACGTACATATGTTGAGATTATCTTTGATGCATAGTCTTTTAATTGGACGGCTTTAAATGTTCCCGCAAGATCCTCTGGGCGTTCATCATTCAACTCTTTAAAAGCTCTGAAGTGCTAAAGTTCAGTGCATACATACGCGGTGCATCACTAAATAATTACACCAAGCTGTTTCAAAATCCTTCAAATTTCACCAACATTTTTCACAACACGCCAGAGATAATAAATTGTTGATTTTTTTTGTTTATACACTCCGTATAAACATGACGATATACAAAAATATAAAACATATACTTATCGGTAACTTTGTAAATCATACACAATAAGATTCATCTTAGATGATGAATCATTTGTGCTGGGCTTACGCTTAAGGGAATGTAAGTTCATAAACGATGCATTGTGAAGATCTCGCGGGCAGTATCCTAGAATCTGTCTTTCGAACGGTGGTCCAAAGTTCCTAATCCAGATTGGGGTGAATCGAGGTCGTCGTCTTTAAGATACTGCAATTCCTGAAGTTCTTGAAACTTTTCGTGGTCACGAATGTGCGCGTAATTTGCGGACAGACACATCAAATAGTGAACCAAACTGAGTACAACGAGCAATGCAGCTATGGTCGCAAGGATGAACATCACCTCTGCTTTTTCGACGTAATCCCGACAGAAAAGTTTCACTCGATGGGTATCACAAATTTTTAAGTCTTCAATCTTCACGTTGTCAGGAAACATGAATTCTAAAATAAGCATAAATTGTTTCATTATATCTACAATCTGGCGACAATACAAAAATGTAAAACACGGCTATGATTTTCTCGTTACGACTTACTGAATTGCGTCAAGTCTATACACTTTTGTACTTGAGGTTCGTCGTTACATAAGCCCCAAAAAACGGTAACGATGAAAGTTGTGATCACAAGGAAGGCAAATATCACGATCCAGGCGAGTTGTAGGATGTACGTTATTGTCATGAACTGAAACAAGTATTTTTTGTTTTATTGTCAAAAAGGACAAGTAATAGAAAAAAAGTGATTGTATTCTACGATGGCATTAAACTTACGACTGCACATGAAATACGTCCTCCAACTCGTGATCTCCATGCTCGACTAAACTTTGTGCCTTGTCGCTCCAGTTGCCAAACAACCGACACACAAAATCATAAATCCCAAAGCGGCCATACTCGCCCCAACAATTGCAAATATTAATTGCACGGGTTCGAGCCAACCGAGTTGCAAGTGAAACACCTTGAGATAGAAGAAAATTGTTTTTTAGTTACATCAATGAAAACAAAAAAATAAATATAATTGACAATCATTGCGGTTGAGCAATTATTTATATTACCCGTTCCATCATCAATGCCATAAGTGTCGCTCCTCGGTACATCGTGCCGCAAAAAACACCAACGCCTAAACAGCATTTTATTGTCGCAATAACTGATGCGTACGGCACTCTGGCCATACATTCGTTGCAAGCGTTACCTAATTAACAGTAAATCATTGTTTCATCTCTGTTTTGCGTTTTTAGTGTACATAAAAACATTAATTCATTGTAGTATTAAACAAATGTTCAAGCATAATGAATCTTTAAAAAAATTCAGATTTGGCTTTCCGGTTTATTTTATTTATCCTTCATGGAGTGTGAATCAACATTTTATCAATGTAAAATATATCAGCAGTCTTATATGACTCAGTTACAATTGTTTAGGAAGTGACTGTTCGTTTCTCTGTAAAATTTTTTTTCCATTTACTGCAGTGATTTATTAACAATTTTATTTTTTCGTTTAATTATTGTTCACTGTAACATATATACATTTTTTAACACAACTTTAACCTTAGAAGCTCATACCTCTGTGGGATAAATAATCAGTCACGTGAGACCCCAAGTTTTAACAATAATTTTCAATCATTTTGAGCATTTAAATAACAAATTTAACATATGTAAATTGTTCGTTATGAAATGTATTTTTCCATGCTGTATAATAAGTCAAAATGATTTGAATAAAAATTGATATCTAAAAAATGTAAAAATCAAGCCAAAGATAGTATGACTTTTGTGGTCTTGTGATCTTGTTTGACCATCAAGGATTAATTTTGATATTCAAGCGTTATTCTTTTTCCTGAGTTATGGCTGAGGAAATGCTATCAGGCTTTCCTTATAACACTTGCTCATTCTTAGGCTAGCGTATTGCTTTGAAATGTTTATTCGTACTGTTTGACATTCGGCTCTCAAGTTACCCTACTACAATTGAAAAAACAATTTTTTTTCAAATCCGTAAGGCTGCGGATACTGAGATGCAAAAAGTCACTTCCATTTTTTATGTAAACTTATCTCAGAAACTCTTTTGTAACTTTATAAACATTATATTCAACAATGTTTCATTTTTTGACCTAACTATATTATGAAATATATTTTCCTCGATATACAACTTTATGATAAACAAATGAGAAAAGGATTGTCAAAAACTTACCCATTGTTAATCGTTTATATTATCCTTTGAGGTTAGTTTGACGTAAGGGAGGAGACACTGCCCAACCCAAACAGGTTGTCGTGAAGAGTGAAATGATCTCTGCTACTTAATTACACTTGTGATCTTCCAATTGAATGTCATTTGATTTAATGACGATGATCATCCCACTCACGTCAGATGCTGAATTCTTATGGTTATGGCCGACACGTCTCTCCCAATGGTTGCATCTGTTGATACAATTTAAAAAGCAGCGTCAACACCGTTAGATCCTTTGTTTAAACGGCATGATCTTGCGTCGTTGTTGTGATTTTCACAGTTACCGTTACTCGGGGTTTTTTACGATTTTATTATGGTTGCGCACTTACTCCATATGCACTTGGTTAGACAGCATTACTAATTCAGTTTAAAACCCCCATCAAATTATAAAGTGAAGGTAACAGAGGCTCCCCTTCAACTCATTTTCTTCGCACGATGAATAATATGTATGCAGGTCATTGCATTTTGCAATAACTTGTACAAAACTGAACCTCTGAACCAACGGAAACGAAACATTTATTGGTTTATCCTTTTGTAACTGCATTTTCATTGGTTGAAGAAATTGGGATGCGGCCGCGAGAGTAAAACTTTCTTTTTCCAACTCACCAATTAAAAAAAGATGAAAAAACGTCAAATGAAAATAATCAAACAAATAAATGAAGCTTTCGATCAACTTAAAAAATTCAATTTATTATACAATACATTAGATGAAAATCAGTACAGTGACATTTTATCGAACTTAGATAAAAATTGCTGGTCGAGTTTTCGGTACTCGTAAGCACACTGGTTTCGTTGGACCTTCATATTTAGCTCGTTGTACGCAATACAAAGTAGATACAAGGTGCTTTTGACTCTACCAAAAGCTTCAACTTTGTCGAACGCAACTTTAGCTTTTGTAAGGGCTTTGATTGCATCCAATAGCATCTTGTTTTTCACATCATTCGGCATCTCGGATGCTGTAGCCATTAGACATTTTGCGTGCAAAACAAAAGCACGACCCTGATCGAACAGTCCTCCGTGTGCCAGGATCTCAACAATAGCTTCATCCACGATTTTAGAAGCGTGACTAGGCATTTTTAATAACAACTGAAAAAATAAATTTGCGTCAATTAAGAAAATAAATATAAAATTTATTATATGTAACATTTTATTTATTGTACTTTAATTTAATGTATGTATTTAATGTATTCAATGTTTAATTATTAACGACATATATTTACCTGGATATTGGCGATGTGCATTTTGATAAGAGCGCCATAATATGACAAATGATTGACTGCTGCTAATTCAAGAGCTGAATTTAGATCTATCAATGAATTACAGCCCGCAACACCGATACCAGGCAAGATTGAGGAACAATCAATCTGACTAGACAGTATCATTGATCTCACTTTGTTTTGGGCAGTTATATTTGGAAAACTTTTGATTTTTTCTACAAGTTTCAGAGCGTTGGGATAATCGCCTTTTGCAATGCAAACGTCCACTTGCCTTAAACAGAATTATTACCTTTAGTTGACTTAATTTTTTAATCGAATTAACCATTTAAGTTGATGAAAGTTAATTTACCGAAAAAGGCTTTCAAGAGGATCAAGGTTCGCGATTTCTTTTGCGATTACTGCTGCATCGCTCCATTTTTCATGTCGCATTAGTTTGGTAAATTCGAAAAGTCTTTCGCTCAGCATCCAGATCTGAAAATGGAACAAAAAGAACAGAGATTGAACTTGATATCTTTGCACTTTACAAAATGTTTGATGAAAAATTAATGTAATAAAAAGTTATAACTACTTTATTGCTGGGCTCATTAGGAAATCTCTGTTTGGCATGATTCAAGCATAAATTTGCCTGCTGATATTCTCCAAATTCAACGAGTATATTAGCAATGTTAACAACAGCCTGACAAGTTGACGGCCCATTGAACATATACTGCTTCTTGTCTCCTGAATTGTACAGAAGTAGTAACTGAGAACAAACTGACGACATCTCAGTTTTGCCATAGTAAGCCCAGAGAGCAGCTCTCTCAACATAAGTCACAGAGATTAGATCAAGCATGGAATTCTGACAGTTCAGCAAATCTGAATTTATTAACGTCTGCAAACAAAAAACAACTGTTGTACAATAATGTATGAAATAAAAACAACAACATAAGATAAAATAAAGATAAACAAACAAAATAAGATAAAATTCGGTTCACCTCAAAGATAACTTGTGGATTTTTTGCTTCCATGGCTGCATTATGAGCAGATGCAATGAAACCGAGACTTTGTGTTGGAGTTATTCCCAAAGATGTTGCCTTGCCTATAGATCTTTCAATTAACGATCCTCTAAAAAAATATAATAACAATGAATCATTTAATATTAAAATTCAACCAATAAGACATTTCCTTATGCAAACAAAAGTTACAAACTTTTTATCATTTGTTAAATTATACATCCACGCATTGGCCAGTTGGAGGCAGACATTATCTCCCGCTTCCTGGGCCATCATGATCGCTTCTTTTAGAGCTGCTTTTGCTACTTCTCTGAAAAAAGAATAATAAAAAATATTCAATATCTCTGCACAAAATGATCTTCAGATAAAATGACTTTGATTTATGAGTGGTACGGCATATTTACTTGTGACTAAATTGGACATGGAGTGAAGCCAAATTGAGAGCGGCGAATCTGAACATCTGAGATTTGTCCTCGGGGGATGAACGGTTCTCTAAGGGTGCTAAAGTGTCGAAGCAATGGTACAAGCTATCAATCGCCCCGCAATATTCATTTACCCTCAAACAATTCAGATAACTGAGATAATGCTGAAATATAATTGTACATGACAATTAATGCTATTAATTGCTGTCATATTTAAAAACATAAATAGTAATTCTATTTACAGCTTCTGAATTGTATGGACTGCAATGAATCAAATCCTTAATTAAAGCTTGCAACTTTTTCGGAGGTAACGCCTTATGTTCATCCGTTTGTAAAGCGTGAGCCTGTTGTGCTATTGCTAATTCAGCATGTCTTCCAGCCCAAGCATTTCTTGACCTACATGTAATACAAAATGAAAAATAATATCACTAGTACATTAAAATGTTAAAATAATATTTATATAAGCGCTCGTATTTAGGACAAATTACTTATAGTAAGAGGAAGAATCTATTAGAGATTTCGAAGTACTGGGTCCACCATCTTCTTCCCACTCTCTAACATATGCTTGGAAATCTTCATATAAGGTAATTAAATCATCAAATGTTAAGCTCTCAAAGAGTACGATCATGCGACGAATGTATAGTCCAAGAACAGAATTTCTGTGGAGCATGGGCGGAGCCAAAGGATGCTCCGGAGCCGGCTTCATTAAACGACGTAAACTTTCGAACAGATCTAGAAGTTTTTCGACATCTTCTGTGTGTATTGCGTTTAATAATTCTTTCAGTTCACAGACAAACCGCAATAACATATACTCGTCAGAAAAAAATAAGTCCAATAGGTGCTCCAGTTTCATATCAGCCGACTGAAGAAAAAAAGTATTGAATTACAAATGTTTATCCCAAATTGATACTTTTGATATAATATGAAATTTCACCTGAATTAATTTTAGCGACGCGATGCAGAAGTCACGTCTTTCTGCGATATCTGAAATCATATTTTGAATTAACTTTTTAGTTGTCAAACAAAAATTAGTTTTCTATATCATAATAGAACATAGAACATACCTTTGCGTTTATCATTGCAAAAAATTTTTATTAGCCCAACGACGGCTATCTTGTAAGGTGTCAATGGTTCTCTTTTGATTTTTCTTATATTCCCATCAAAATTGATCATATCTTTTTGATTCATTTTTGTTTTTTATATTAACATAACATATCATGCACAAAAGAACTGCAGATGCTCAGCTATATCTATGTCTTTGACATGGTTCATTTTTATTATGATTCATAAATCACATTTTATATCAAAATTTTGTGTCACTTTAATCATTTTTTTAATTGTGAAACTAAAAATAAAAAACAAACAATCCGGTACTCAGACACACAGCACACAAAATACTTTGTTTTCAAAAGACAACATAACCTATTATTACTTACGTTGGCAACACTGACGAAACGAAAATTTGAAATTAAAGAGAAGAACCTTGATATGGATTATAGAGTTTTAATTATTAGGAGATGAATAAGAAGATTTTCAACATAAACTGAACATACCTTTTTTATTGAAAAAACATTTTAATACAACATAGTTGCAACTTAATTTTAAGTATGTCGCGTGTACTTACTCTCATTTTATATTACACATTAAATATTGCAAATGAATGAAATTAAACGATTTCGTTTAAATTGTGTATAATGCCGTTTGTTTCAAATAAAGTACCATATTCTAGTTTATAATTATAACAAAAAGGTTTGTACAAAGAGTAATAATGGCAAAATTTAAGTTAAAAATCATAATACCATTCAACAATCGTGTTATTATCTACTCAAATATTTTAGCGTATAATCTTGTTAAAAATTACCCTTTAATACTTAATTTCATGTGCTGTACACATATTGTGAATGATAGCAAACCAAGTTTTTACTAACTAAATTGCAGGAATGGTACTTTCAACACTGTCATTGGAATCAAATTCAACGAATCATAAATTTCATCAAACAAGTAGGTCGTGATTAATAAATGATTATAGTTTATAAATTACAATAATTATAGTTGGTAATAGAATACAATATTGATTGCATATCATTGTAACTTGTTTCATCTGTTGAGATACCTCATATTTGTCCAACAAATTAGACATAATTTCGCGTACGTCCGAATGTCCTACTTTCCGTTTAAAATTTTTTGTTTTCTCAATCATTAACAAATCACCGCAACGTTTTGTGACTTTGTTAAATATCACAATATTCGTTTTGCATTAGTGGTATAACACCGCTTGAATACAAATCGAATATCTCGGCTTATTTTAAATACCCAATTAACATGGCAGAGATGTTTGTTTGCTTTATCATTATTACGACTTAGTGTTATGTATATCGTACAAATGGACAACGTAGTTATACAACTTCTTACGAAGACATGACCTCGAACCAAAGCAGCCGCCGAGTTCAACACAATTTCATCTTATGTACAAGAAAAAGTATTTTTGCATCGATTGGTCCAACAAAAAATCTCATCCTCGGCAAACTTGAGTTTTTAATACAAAAAAGTAATAATTACAACCGTTAATTGAAAGAAGCTCTGCACGACAAAACATGTTCTCACGGAGACACAAAAATACATTTTCTCATCACGCTGAATTTTTACGCTGGGATTTGAGCCCTACTAGATAGCAACCTCAATGAACGACCTCTGATGCTGCGGTGAGCTTTAAGATGCCTGCCAGATGATGTACGTTACGAGTAGGACGAGAAACACTGATCCAATGCTCAGCAGGATGCACTTCTTCCGACGTATTTTGGATTTGTAAGTGGACGCTTGTCTCAGCTGATCCGTCGCTTGGCCTACGAAAACTTCGGTTCTTTCAACTGACGCCTCGATCGAGTCAATGACCTCACCCTGCTCGTGCACCAAGGCACCGAGTTCTTTGAAAATTTGATTCACATCAAGTATATCAATCTGAAACCAACGTGCAACGTTTAATATTTGCAAAACTCGTCAACAGTGTAATTCACTTTTTCATCCATTGCAAATTGCATAACCAAAACATACTTCTAGCTGACGTATACTGGCTTCTTGCTCCTTTAGCATCCTCAGATTGAGCTCCTCTTGTAACTGGTGTTGCTGCATTTGTTTCTGAGTCCGGCTGTCCTGTAGCTCGATCAATGTCTCGTTTTTTTCTCACCATAAGGCGCTATTCCCACACTGGCCTTCGCTTTTTTCACCATCTCTTTCTCTTTTGATGCCGCCAATCTTTGCACTTCCTGTAACAATTAAAATTAATCGCATACAATTTACTAATGACAATTTCCATTGTAAACGAAAAAGAATGCTTTGCTCAGTCTTACTTGAAAACTGTTCAGCGCTGTTGTGAATTCTTCATACAATTTTTCACGTTGCATCTTGCGTTGTCTCTGCTCTCCAGGACTGTTCGAAACAGAAACGTTCGCCAGGGCAGCTAGATCTTTCAGGTGGACAGTCGTATCTTTTGCAAGCTGCTGTGTATAGTGTTGAATTTGATGTCTGAAAATAGGTAACATATAATATTGTGATATTATTAAATTAAAATATTTCATTAAAACATAATATAAACAATAATTCTTCTTAACTTACAATTGGTTACGCAGCTCCTGAGTGTCAGATGGGCCACTGAGCTGGCTAACCATTTTTTGCATGGAAGACACTATAGAATAAAGAAATAACATTTAATATTTTTACTTTTCATGTTTTATTATTTATCTGTATATTTCAATTGGTTACGAAACTAAGGTTAACGTCTTTACACAATTGTATATCTCAAACAAAGCATTACCATTTTGTGATATTTTCAATATCGATGTGCCAATTGTGTGTGCCAATCGTCCAAAATCCTGCTCCCTGGCAGGACCTCCATTGTGATAAGAAGAGAAGTCAATATCCATTTTGGTATCACTTTTTCTATTTCCCTGAAAAATATCAACTTCGTCGTTAGAATGTGAAATCGAGGACAATTTAGATAGTCATGTGGGATTCATCAAATGCTAAGAGATAACCAGCTGATACGATGACAAGTCGCGCGAATCTGCGTGCAATTTTATGTTTCACGTAAGAGCAACATTTTGTCGCACACAAACAGCTGGAAGGGACGTATGTACTCACCGTGCGAACCGATGACTCACAAAGCTGAGTAATTTAATTTGACAACAATAATTTTGCTGCGCCTCCTGAGAAGGCGATGTTTATCGACGTTTACTGAACGCCAGTTTTCTCGGTTTGACACGGTGAAACACTTGCGGCTGCAGCCAATCGATAACCTGAGATGGGCAGATACAAAATTTCACTACAATTCAACACCGCGACGCATCCCACTACAATTCAACGCACATCGAAAAAGAATGCTGTCAAATGTCATTACTGCACTTGTCAATTATCCGACTCTGTTTTACCGATTTTATTTTTGTTCTGTCGGTAAAATCGGGTTTTCATTATAAAATTTATATTTGACATTATTAGGTTATAATTATCTGTAATTTTTATTAATAACGTTTCATTGAATAAGTGATCTTATTTTTTTTGCATGAAATAAACAGTATTTGTTATTATTTGTTTCAAGATGCTCCTTTTTTAAATTTAGTTACGTAACTTGGCGTTGTGGCTCTGCGATCGCAAACGATTCATCTCATTTCTCTTACTTTTGCAATCGAGCTATTGAGCTCGTCCATTTTGATTCTGTCTTCAGAAGAAAGAAGTCGTTACTTTACGCTAGTAAACGTAAGTAATTTATTAACAAGTTCAATATAAATTTAAAATAACTGAACAACTGTCAGCTTAATTTTTATCAACATTCCCACATTATTTTTCAACAGATTTTTATCTATTCTGTTTGTCCCAATTGGCTTTGAATTTTGTGAAGCCACGTGTTGTTTCAACTGCACTTCAGATAGTTGGTTTTTCCACTTTTAGTGAACTTTC
>JAAMPD010001698.1:0-21300 GCA_025266255.1 Trissolcus basalis | reverse complement strand
CTAATAATTCTATTGAATTTTTATTTTCAATTTCTTACGTAGTAATAAGTGATTTAAATTATAAATCCAAATTATAGTGACGCGCGGAGCACGTGTGGTATCTAGTTGATAAAAACACCGATTTCTATATTAGAAAAAAATTTTACGAATTAGTGAAAACGAAATACCAACTTGAAAAAAATTTATTTTTATCGATTTACTTTTTTATCGACTGACAGTAATGTATAGTAACAGTGACATCTGATGTAAACTGATGAAAATGATTAAAGTCAAGTTGATGTAAAACTATAAAATGATAAATAAAGCAACTAAAAGTAAACGCGAAGGCAACTTTTAGAATTCGACTATTTCCACTCCATTCGGACTGAGCATTTCGAGTCCATGCTCAGCATTCTGTCCGATCGGACAGTCTGAACGTCTCAGCTGATTTGTTTACACTACAAATCGGAGCATTTTACGGAGGACAGATTTTTTTTGTTGAAGTTGTACATCCGTCGCGATGTCTGCGGTGGAATTGTGCCGGCTTTGCGCTGAAACAAAAGATAATTTTATTGGAATTTATGATTCAGAGGGCCAAAAATTGGCAATAGAATCAAAAATTGCCAAATGTTTGCAAATACAGGTAAGACAAGCCCAAACCCAGGGATACACCCCCTTTGTTTGATCGTTCAAAATAAAATAAAAAAAATGAACAAGTTGTAAAATAATTTTAAAAAACTGATTTTTGATTTGAAACCAATTAAATTTGTCTGAAAGATAAGTAAAATGTCACTATTAGAGTTCGAGGTTATGATAAAACATTGTTGATCATAATAATTGACAATAAATAATATAATCTTATAGAAAAAAATAAAAATGTATTGCAATTTCTTTACTTATTTAATAATTTATATTATTATATATAGTGTTCCTCAATTGTACCTGATATAGGAAAAATTAATTGATTAATTAATAACAAAAATTGCTTTATTTATATTTGTAGATTCTGGTGACTGATACATTGCCTTTACTGGTTTGTCTGGACTGTTGCATCTTGTTGAATCAGTGCCACGATTTTTATGAGAAAACCAATTTAGCTCAATTATCACTGCAACAAATATGCAATTCAAAGTCGCAGCCACTGTTGTTGCATAAAAATATTGAGTACATTGAAAGTGTACAGAATTTTACTGACAAAAGTGAAGAGCCCGACGAAAATCTCATTGAGTGCGAATATATAGACTTGAAAACTGACGATTGCACTAGCGAGAGCTATTTCAACGGTGACCAAGACAATGAACCAGATAATGATAAATTTTCAAAAGACGACGATGATACTGTTAAGGATGAAAAATTAAATGATAAGGGTCGTAAGTTAAAGAAGAAAATTGTTGTTAGACAAGTGAAGAAAAAGATAAGAAAGAAAAGTCCGGTTCAAAAATTGACTGACAGTATTGACAACGATATGGTCACGGATTTGATAAATCAAAGTAATCAGAATGGAGAAACTAAAAGTAATGTTAAGATACCAGATAATTATATGACAGGTATAACAAACACAATTCTCTAATTACTGGGTTTATTTATTTATTTATTTTTCTTTTTTTATTAAACATTTATTATTATTAAATTTACTATTAAATAATAAACACATCGGAGTAATGATTGGAATTAATTTGACTGGTTTAATTTTAGGTAGTGCTTCTGACATTCAAATGATAGAAACCTGCGCGCAAGGAACAAATTCGAATCAAAAAGGAGGTGAAATTTTGGACAAATATCCGTGGCTTTGTACTGACTGCAACGACAAACTTCCAAGCTTGGAAACACTCGAACAGCATCATGAAAGTGTGCACAATCAAAAAGCAAAATTCATGTGTGTTCAATGCTGCAAAGTCTATGAAAAATATTACGGCTTTTTGACTCACGTGAAGCGTCATAAAATGAAAACTAAATTTACGTGAGTATTTTGTATATAGTTTCAAACAAGACATAAAATATTTTGCTATTTTGATATTATTCATGACTCTCCTCTACTGAAAGAATACCATTTTCGTCCTGCACTTTTTCAAATTCATCCCCCTTCTAAAACTAAAACTTTCATTCTGTTTTTTCGAGCACAAATGTTGGCACTTTTGGACAGATGTAGCGAAATTGAACTTTTGACCATTGAAATTCTAAACTGTAAATCCTTTTAGTTGCGACGAGTGTGGCAAATCTTTTACCCATAAAAAAGTTCTTGAATCGCACAAAGCTGTCCACAGCGAGGAGCGACCGCACACGTGCCAAACTTGTGGCAAAACCTTCCGACAGCAAAGCGCCCTATACATTCACAGCAGGTGCCATTTACCTGATACGGTAAAAAATCGTTTTCCTTGTGATCAGTGTAATAAAAGGTAAAGGCACGAATAAACTGTGATTGGTAGTTTCGTATTTTCTACCAGTGTATACAAATACTGATCAAACAATGGTTTTACAACTTTGCAGATTTTCTACTAAACCTAACTTAGTAACACACAAACGAATCCATTCCGGCGTCCGAAACTTTACCTGTGATCAGTGCGGTAAAAGTTTCGTACAAAAAGGAAATTTAGAGGCTCACTTTTTAACGCACTCCGTAGACAAACCTTACAACTGTACTCAGTGTACTAAAGCGTAAGTTTGAACATAACATATTTCTTATATTTTTACTGAATTGATATTTATTTGTTTGTAACTAACTGAAAAATGTACAAGCAAATTCTATTCTATGTTTATGTGCGATATAAAATTTGAATATGCTGTTAAACCAATACATTTTGAAAATGCTTAGTTGTGAAATTTTAATCGACAGTTTTAAAACGCCCCTTCAACTAAAGAAACACGAATCCGTTCATACTGGAGCAAAACCGCACCAATGCACGGTTTGCGGGAGAACTTTTCGTGAGAAGGGTACTTTAAGGGAACACCACAGAATACACACAGGAGCAATGCCGTTTACATGTGAATTCTGCGGCAAATGTTTCCGGTTCAAAGGCATCTTGACGGTATCCACATTTTTCTTCATTAAAATATATCTTGACTATAGTTTAAGGTGGGACTGTCGGTACAGTAAAATAGCGTTTTTCAATTGATAGTTCTATGTCTGTGAGAAATAACCAGTTGAGTGGTTTAGGATTTACATATTAATCATAATGATTTTAACATTTTTAATAATTTATAGTTTAATAATAATTTAACATAATAATTTAACATTTTATAACTAACCCTATGATATGCTACTAATTTCTGTCTAATACTATTTTTATTTTTATAATAACCATTATTATACTAACACATTTATACTATCATTATTTTTTTATTTATTTATTTCAAAAGTTTGCACCTCAGGAGTAAACTCCCGCTTGGCTGAATACATATATGAATAGTAATGTTATAGATACATATAGTATATTAATTAAGATAGATAATAAAAATAATAATGAAAATGGAAAATGTTATAAATATATTGCACTCACAAAGCGCTAGATTGCTGAGCAAACAAAAACTCCCACAGAGCATTCTTAAAAGTGTCCTGACTGTCCGAGGCACGAATTGTATCAGGTAGACCGTTCCACAATTTAGCCGCAGAAACAACAAAAGAGTTTTCAAGAGCTGCAGTAGCATAAAATGGAACTTCAAGTTCACGGCGAGAATTCCTGACTGCTCTCGGATGAGGAATAGGTCTTTCCATAAAATGTTCCGCTATGTACGAAGCGTACGCACGCATTCAATGCCATCTGCAGGCGACCTTCCCGAGCGTGTGTCAAATTAGTGAGAAGAGTGCAGCAATAATCAAGATGAGGAAAAATCAAAGAGGTAACCAGCTGCTTCCTCAAGGACGAAGATGGGATAGCATGACTATGACGTATTCTCCTAAGAGTAAACCACATGTTTCTCGAGATTGCAGAAACTTGAGCATCCCAGGATAAGGTTGAGTCAATCCAGACACCTAAATTTTTCACGGTGGTCACGTATGGAATAGGGGTGTTGTTGAGATATAAAGGAGGAAGTTGGCTCAAATTGATCCGACTTATATAAGACGATCCAAGTATGATGGTTTTAGTCTTGACCGGATTTAGGTGAAGCCCATTTTGAGATGCCCAGTTTTGAATATTGGAGATATCTATTCCAACTTTCTCAAGCAAGTTACCCATTTCGGTAATATCACCGTGCAGATAGATCTGTAAGTCATCAGCATACAGAAGATGTTTTGTGTGTTGAAGAGCATCAGGCAAATCATTTATGAAAATAGAGAAGAGAAGTGGTCCTAAGACTGAACCTTGTGGAACACCAGACCTAAGCTCCCTCCATTCAGATCATTATTTTTTGCGAATTTGCAGGTTCAATTTTTTTTCTGCAAAGTCAGAATTTATTTAAAATCAAACCATGTGTATTTTTGCTGTGTGTCATGAACAATTAGACAAAGTATGAACAAGTTTTGCAAATTCGAATTCAATAGTTTTAATTTCAAACTATTGTAAAACTGCGTGCTACGTATATCTATGTATATCGTTTTGTCCAATTTCTAAATTAAATATCTCAGCTTAGAAATAGTCAAATTTTTCAAAAATTTAACTATAAGATGCGTTAATAGGGTTAGTATTAAAAGTTGAAAAAACATCTGACTATTTTGTGAAATTGCATGTCCCACCTTAATTTGGTTGTTCAAATTTTCTAAATTGATATTTACATTTCAGACTCACAGAAGACAGCATACTGGAGAACGACCTTACAGTTGTGTAGAATGTCAACATCATTTTACAAACTGGCCCAATTACAACAAGCATATGAAAAGGAGACATGGGATTAATACTTCCAATACAAAGCGAGTAACTTCTCAACAGCAGCCTACTCAAATTGAACAACAAAGTACCCAAGTTTCTCAAGCTGAGTCGGATGCCATGCACGTTCAAGAAGTTTCTGCGACAACTGTACAAGTAATAAAACATATAAAACAAAAACAATTAACGGCTAAAATGAATTAGAATTTTGCTGACGGGTTTGTATTTTTTTAGGTGATACAAACAGTTTCAACGACACAACCAATCGTAGTGCAGACAATTCCGACTTCGGTTGTGCAGTCTTTCCCATCCGAAATTTCAACAACTACGAGTGTCCAGGATGCTGTTTTTCGCGAAAGAAATTCAACTTATTTCAATGCCGTTCCTACGACGTTACAAAATTTTCTGCCAGCGAACTTGCCATACAATTTTTATAACATTGCTAATGTCAACGAAGGTGACCTTATTCAACACAGATAAGAATCATTTATTATCTGTGCACTATCTTTATGTCATTATCCTCTATTAATCCAATACAAAACTTACACTTTTGATTGTAAGTTACATTCATCATTTGTCTTCACTTTGGCTTTGCAAACACGCAATTGTGAAATTCAGAAATCACTTCTGTCTTCGTATTATTTGTCATCGGATCAATTTTATTTTATTAAATATCTATATTGACTGATTTAGATGCATATCACTAAGGAATTATATATAATATATATTTTGTATATTTTTTTCACTCATATTTGTAAATATTTCGAGGAAATTATGTTTGTGAAGATCAAAAATTTGTTTTTTACAAGCTCATATCGAAATTCAGTTCAATAAACTGAATTTAGATATCGTTCAATGAGAGATGTAGTAATAAATAGTTCTAAAAACTATTTAGATCGAACATATACTATTGCTTCAAAAATCAGACAAATCGATGAACATTTTTATCAATGCTTTGTCATGCAATTCTGTGAATTATTAAGTTCCATTTCTACACACGATTTTTGTATAATGTGTAATTACAATCTTTTGTACACTGTATAATTAAATTTTTGTATTTAAACAACTGGCTCGTACTTTTATTTTTTTCTCAAACGTAAATAGTAGAAAACTGTTTGACCGACGTTCTTGTACGTGTCTCGTCAGTTGCGTCTCTTGGACGGATCTAACTGGACCTAACCTGACACCACAGGAATTTGCAGAATTGTTTTATACAGCCAAAGAGATGCATTATGTTTGTATGATGCAAGTGAACAGAATGAATTCGTCTGGATTAAAAATATAACTTGCCTCTTCTCCGATGAAGATATAATTAATTACATTGGCGAGTCAACAATCGAACATGACTATTTAACTGTGAGTACTGAAAATGAATATTATTTTGCTTTAAATGATACAACAATTTGATTCATTGTTTACTTTTATTTTATGATTCATTTATTTTATGATTTATCATACCATCTCAGGCTTGGTTTTTAAGTGACTTATATTGGCCATGTTTAATAATTTTAAATAAATAATAATTTTAACCCTCTTTAATATGACTAACTCGGTGCTTTAAAGAGTGTCTGTTTACACACTGACATTGAAATTCATTGTTACTTTCTATTCAACAATATGCATAACAGTTGAAGCCATACACCTAATCCGTACGTAACTATAATTTTTGTTTCAATTGCACGTCAATCTCACAAATTTTGCTTTTGTGATTCATAATTTGCAAGCGGTATGCAAACATTATACTGAGAAACCGATATCGTAGTGGGTACAAACTATATTTCCTAGTGAAAAGGATCATATATTGTCCATATATTCACATATATATTAACAATATATTATTTTTAGCAAAACATATATTGATGATATATGGGATATATATTGGCAATATATTAGCAAATTTGAAGAACACTCAATATATAATGTAATCAATTAATATATTATATTGTATACATACGATCCTTTTTACTCAGGAAATTTTAAATAAAAATTCATTGAAATTCAATGTCAACCGATGACTTTTGGATGAACAAAAATTAAAATTCATATTCTAACTTACAATACAAGTACTAAAAATTGATATTTGTGTCGTTCTCATTACGATATAAAAAAAAGTATGATCAAAACTGTACAATATCGGTTTTCTCAGTGTACTCACATATATTTTTGAACCCAATACAATGCTATTGGTCATTTTCGCAACAGTAGGAAATTTCAAATCTCTCGAACATCTTGATTATTCAAGTTTCAAAATTCAAATTTGTATTAAGAAAACAAAAACCAAAATTAAAACGGGAAATTAATTTGAGATTTTCAAGAAATTGATAAAAAATGACGATTATTTCCAATGATTTTAAAATCAACTTTTTTTCTTATTTGCAGGTCGTAAATATATGTTGCGAAAGAAAGGATCAATATTATTGTATTTGTCAAACACGAAAAAAACAAACAAATCATTAACACTCGATAATGGAAAAGTGTCTGGAATCATTGGAACCAAAAATAAAATGCCGAACAAGGGAAATCGTAACGCTGTACTCGTTGCTTGCCTGTCCGTCTTCGGCACCGCAGAGCATTTTCGTCCTGGGCCACACGGGGACTGGCAAGAGCCTCGTTGTTCGCAGCGTGCTTCAGCACCTCGGCTACAATTTCTGTTTCATCGACTGTATAGAAAATCCGACGACAAAAAACCTCCTCGAGCGCATAATCCACGACTTGCGTCGAAACATCAGCTGCGAAAGCCAACCTGCAAAATGTCCCACCATGTTCGACTTCGTTTCCCAACTGAAGCAAATGTCTTCTGAGACCGATTCCAGGATGGTCATCGTGTTGAAACATTGTCACAGACTGCGTGACCTGGAGGAGACACTTTTGCCATCATTCCTCCGTCTGAAGGAACTGTCAGGTGCTGACGTGTGTACGATTCTGATCAGCGACATCGTCTGGGAGAAGTTCAGGACGAAGAGCGACCAGCTGGAACCAGTCAAGGTCAGCTTTTCTCAGTACACCCAGGAGAACGTGGCCCAAATTTTGTTACACCTTGAAAGAGACAACCCGGAGGTAGACAGCAGCATCTACGAATTTTATCTGCCCTTGTTCATGGCCGTCTACTATCGATTTTGCCGAGACCTGCAAGAGCTCCACTACATGGCCCAACTGAATTTCGAAAAGTTTATGGAACCCATCAAAAGTGGACAGTGTGATAAGTATGATCAACGATTCCTTTGGCGATACATTGGACCAATTTTTAAGTCCAACTTGGAAGTTATTTACTTGAGGATCCCCGCCAACGAACTCGCCAGCCAGAAGTTCGTCAAGGACATGAACTCGACAATCAGACTGGTTGACAGTTTTGAACTGCCAACGTTTTCAAAATATATGTTGCTGGCTGCCTTCCTGGCTTCGTACGTTCCACCTAAACTTGATAAACAGCTGTTTAGGGCTGAAGGTACAAGGAAGAAGAAAAGGAAGAACACGACAAAGAAGCAAAACTTGATAACCGCCATTCCCCAAGCATTCAGTTTGTATAGGATGTTGAGCATCTTCTGTGCGATCTGGCGGGAGGACGTTGATGTAAATGCGATACTTCTGTCCCAGATCTCGACTTTATGCAGGCTGGGTCTCATTGCCCCGGTGGGACTAAATAAACTTGATGAACCAAAGTACAAATGTTGCATTGACTTGGAGTTTGCCTCAACTATTGCGGCCATCGTTAAGTTTGAGCTTCATCATTATCTCGATGTTCTTTGAATCGTTCATTGTCTAATTAACATCTCACCGACATGATCAGTCATTTGTGATTTCGAGCTTTTCATTTGCAACTAATTGGTTCAGATGCAGTTGTAATACATGCTAGTTATTTTTTTACTAATAAACACTAAGTTTTGTAGAAGATGGTTGTATTTTTTATTTAACCACCAGGTCGAGAATTAAATGTTTTTAGCTTTTTTCTTTCGTTTTAGTTTCATTTAATTTGTTTTATTGTGTTCAAGGTGGGACATACAGTACAGTAAAAATTATAGTTTTCAAATGATGATGAATTATAATAACTTTTCAAACATTTACAATTTTTGACAAATTACATTAGAAAGTATTGAATTTTTGTGAGTCAAAATTTTCAACTTGAACTTGTTTAAATATTTTACTTTCACTACTTTTTCATTGAATTTGTCATGAGTTATGGTTATTTGAAAAAGTAAATAAAATGTTTGGGTGCCCCCCTCTAATTGTTGTTATCAAGTATATAGTTAATGTCTGTCTAAAAAATTACTCCATACTATTTTCAAGATTATTTTATGCAAATTTGCAGTTAATTATTATTATTATTATATTTTTTTTTTTTTTGGAAAGTCAAAATTCATAAAGTTTAAATTTATTAGATTTGTAATTAAAAATTACAAAAAGTTCTGACTATTTTGCTAAGTTGTTGTATGATCCACCTTAATTTGGTATAATTCATAAAACTACTATAAAAATCTTGAATGAATACTCAAAAACAAAATGAACAATTTCATTGTAATTCATAAACGTAACTCTTATATCTATAGGTAACAAAAAATTGTAACCAAAATTAGCAACAACAGTATAATGCAATATTTGTGAACCATGGCTAGTTCTGTTTTGGATGTTACGAGTTCGTCATCTCTTTGCAATGCACCAGGTGATTTCAAAGTTTATATCAATTATTTATCTTGCAAAAAAAATTAAATTTGTTTGATGTGAATATAAATTGTTTTGTTTCAGGTCCCGAAAGAAATGTGCCATCCATATCATACGAAGAGATAGCAAAGAAATTGCTGAATGAAAAATTGTTACTAACTGCATTAGAGTTGCATGCTGAACTATGTGAAACTGATCGGGAGTTGCCAATCTTGAAGGATTTCTTTTCGAATCCGAATAACTTTGAATTACAAAATATAAAACCTGAGATACAAACTCCAATGTGTAAGTTGGCTATGAAAATTATTTAAAAATAATGTTTTAACAAAATTTATAGATATTGAAAAACAATTTTTATAATGTTGAAAACAGTGAGATCCTCAAGCCAAGCAACATTAGATTCTTTAGATATGACTCGGTTTTCTGAAGACGGTGCTGGAGTTGATGATAGGGTAGCAGTTTTGGAATTTGAACTGAGAAAAGCTAGGGAAAACATAAATGCTCTACGTGCCAATCTCACAGTTGTTGCAGGTAATAAGATTTTGAAAAACTATTTAACGAATCGTGTAATGTATTGTAATTTTTTTTCATTTCCAGAAACAGACGGTGGTATTTTCGACAAAAAACATTCAGAAAAGCTTTCGACGAATGAACACCCTATCCAACCTCACGAACAAAGAGCTCTTAATTTTTTAATCAACGAGTACCTTCTGTCCTGTTCGTATAAATTGACGTCCATCACTTTCAGCGACGAGAATGAGAATCAAGATTTTGAAGATTGGTTAGATGTTGGACTGAACATCCCCAAACCTCCAGGATTGGTGCAAATTTATCGAGAGTTCAACAGATCAAACGACTTTGATAAACCCTTATCATCTAATGTTTCTGTACAAACTGAGGTACAAACAAAATAATTATAATACTCTAATCGGGAATCAACAAGAAATCATTTAATTAATTTTATTTTTCAGATTGAAGAGGACAAGCAAGTCGAAAAATTTTCAGAAAAGATTATCACTCTGCAGGAAGAAAATGCTCAACTGTTGAAATTATTATCTGAGCAAGCTTCTCAAGTGCCAAAAATTTCACAAGCCTTAGAGGTAAACTTGAAAAAAAAAAGAAGAAATTAATTTGAAATTTGCATGACAATTTTTGAATGTTAATTAATTAAAACTAGTGAATATCAAAAGCGCCAAAAATCATATTCATTAATTATTATATTTATTCAAAATTATATTGATTCAAATTTGAATAGGAAATTTTATTTTTAATTTATTTCAATCTATTAAGTTAGTCTTTTCGTTGTTATACAACATTGATGAAAATCTCATTGATGCTTTGGATATACAACTATTAAAACAGTATTGATTGAGACAATTTTTTAGCCTCCATTCGATGTTGCACATAACACAAATTCCAATTCAACAACCCCAGATAAATTTGAGCTCCTGGAGTCATTACCTCAAGATATATTAAATACAACTCAAGAGCCAGAAGAAGAAAATGATAATTCATCGATAGTTGTGAGTTTAACAGAGACCGATCCTGGTGATAACGACTGGATGAAAATAAGATTACCTACAGTTACTTCTATGAAATCAGAAAATTCATCAATAGAAAAAATTACATCTACTAGGTACTTCTACTAAATAGCTAATTATCATTCAAGATAGTTAAATTTCAATTTTGATATAGATTTTAATTGAAATATTATAATTTTTCCACAGATGTTTACCCCAACAATTCCAAAAAGAGGTACTGATGAATTGTCATATCGAAACTTCCCCTGTTATCAGAAACCTTTTGCAAGAGTTATTCAAAGGCAGCTGTTCAAAAGATTTATTGGTCCACATATCAGCTCAAACTCTACCACGAATCATCTCCAATATGTTGTTGAACAAACGTGAAGATTCGATTCCTTTGATTTTGTGCACTTTGGCATTGCAAGAAACATCGAGCGAAAGAGAACAACTGTTACAATTGTTATTCAATCTAAAAAAGAAGCCACAAGATGAAGAACGACAAGCTGTCTTAACAGGTTTGAGATTGAACAAATAAAAAAAATGCAGTTTACTATGTTGACTTTTTTTCAAGGATTTAATAATTAAATGATCTAATTAAATTATTTTCAGGATTACAATATTTATTTGAAATAGAAAATATGACCATCGAGTTGGAAGAAATTTTAACAATTTGTTGGGAACAGAGTCAGCACAAGTATGTTGAAAGAAGACTCCTGGCTGCTGAATGTTGCTCGGTTCTGGCTCCTTACGCTCCGAGCAATATTCGAAACTCTTTAATGATTTCGATGTTACAACAAATGTTACTCGAAGACAAAGAACCTAGTGTTAGAATAGTCGTTGTGAAAAGTCTCGCATTGTTGGTTGCCTTTATGGACGACCCGGACAAATACTTCCAAGTAAGAACAAACTGACCGTTTGTTATGATTTGCTGAATATACACTGTAAAAGTATTGACTCTCACAGCGTATGTGCTGGAAAATTTAAGACGGTACTTTAAAAATAGTATATATGCCATATTGTTCAAGATATGCTTTAAAAGTAGGCTAAACGTGCTTTAAAAGTAAAGCAGATATGCTTTTGTTACAGTGTATACTTTTCAGCTACTATCAAGTCAGATTTTATTATTCTTATTGGTTTCATTGCAGTGTGAGGAGTTGTCGATAACAGCTCTAGACGATTTTTCATCGTCAGTATTGGACGTTGCTACAACAACACTTTTGCCAACCTTGGCCCAGTGGGCATTCGTCTTAAACCGGCTATTACCGAATTTAATCACTCGTGTGGTCGCCAAACTGTCTGGCCAATTAAAATCGTCGCAACAATATTACACCGTCGGTACAAATCATAATGATCTGCAAAAAAATGCCGCACTTGTGCGAGTGTTACAGTACCTTTTGCCACACATGATTCTCAATGTTGCTAACAATGAAGTCGTGGAATCCTTAGTGAAACCCGATGTCTCATCAGAATTACGTGAGTTGATTTCTTAGGCGGAATACACAGTTCAATCAAAATTGTCTGTTTAATGTCTGTTTACTCCATATTTGATTTGAAACTATTGTAAAAATGTATGCTTCGTATATCTACATATAGGGGTCAACCGGGGTAAAAGTGACACTTCGGGGTAATTGTGACATTTCAAATAACATTATTAATTTTACAACTCCACATGATTTGAATTGATTTTATAAATTATTCTGAATGAATTAGTCACTGAACACGTATGCAAAATAAAATATCCAAAATATTAAGGTTTTTAATAAAAAATTCAAGGCGTCACATTTTACCTCATGTGTCACTCTTACCCCGGTTGACCCTATATATATAACAAATTGTCCAAATTCTAAATAAAAGATCGCAGTTTAGAAATAGTTGAATTTTTCAAAAAATTTGCTATAGATACATTCACGTTTAGTATCACTTAGAGTCACGTTTAGTAATTATAATTTAATTTTTAAAGACAATTATTTAAATAATAAAAAAAAAATATGAAATAAAATTGAAATGTGATTTTAGCAATTCAGTTGAAACAATTGTGCCCATCTGATATGGTGAACCCGCAAATATGTTTCAAAGGAGACGTAGATGCAGCAGCTCTTTTAAATACATTTTACTCCTACGCGTGGGAAACCGATACGTGGACTGAACTCGAGTGGTTGTCAAATAAATTGATCCCAGAAATAATTGAGATCTTCAAATCTGTAGATATTGTTACTCAGGAGAACTTGCTGAATCAGCTACTTGATTATACTAAGTCATTATGTATAGGTTTCGGAGAGCACATCACTCGAAAGAAGGTATATGAATATTGAAAAACTTATGGAATAATATTGTACATTTTGTATATCTGACACTTGTAATAGAATGTTTTATAGTACTGATTCATCATTTTGATCGTAGATATACCCAGTTTTCAAGGAACACATAACAGAGTTAGAGGAGCATCTGATGGAACTCAATTCAAACGTGAAGGATCACAACTTATCACTGATTCCTGCATACTTGACAGTTATCTCAACTCTGAATGATAAATCAGAATTCACGAACTCATTGAAATATTTCCTCGTAGCGTTGGCTATAAGTGGAGCAAGTGTTTCTAGTCTTCGTGTTTCTATTTTGTATCTATGCAATGACGTGAAATCTCAGGAACATATTCTTGCTGCTTTGTGGGACGGTGAATTTTGTTCCATTGTGTCTAAAACTTTCATAACACCACTTTGTAATCATAACTGTTTGTATAATTACTCGATTCAAATTATTTCACAGGCGTGGTGCATCAGAGATCAAATGTCAAGTGTATGACCGCAGCTTTGTTTGATTGTCTGATATCCAAAATGAGTGAAAAGTTACTCACCACCAGAATTGTTCCGGCCATTGTCACATTAGCAAATGATATGGACTTGTAAGTTCTAATAAACTTTCTAATTTCACATTTTGAACCATTTATCAATAGAAATGTAAATGAAAATAAGCACATTTTTAGGAGCGTACGAGCGGCAGCTATTCCATCTTTGGGATGCCTCATTACCGATAGCAACGTTAAAGAGGCACAAGATAAAGCTCGGTTAACTTTAGAAATGATAACGAAGGAACACAAATTACAGGATAATTCATCGGTCTTAGATATCCCTCTGGTAACAGCTTTAGCAGCAATATCATCACATTGCCCTCAAAATTATTTAGAGGATGGTAATAAATCATTTTTATTCTTGTATTGGACATCATTACGGTGGGACTGTCGATACAGTCAAAGTAGTATTTTTTAAATAATATAATTTATTTATTTATTTATTTATTTATTTATAGACAGGAATTTATCATAATAATTTCAACATTTTATGACTAATTCTATAATATGTTGTTAATGTCTGTTTAATAAATCGCCTAATTAATATTTTTTTAGAATTATTTTTTACAAATTTACCGGTTCAAAAAATTTCTTTTTGTTGTCAAATCAGAATTTGTTTTGAATTGAACGATGTGTATTTTTCAATTAATTGTATAATTCGATTGATTAGTTTCAAACTATTTTAAAAATGTCTGCTACGTATATCTGCTATATAAATCATTTTCGCGTTCATATTAAGAGAATTAATATTAAAAGTTACAATAACATCTGACTATTTTGCGAAATAGTACATCCTACCTTAAACAAGCAACGTTGAAACTAATATGAAATAATATGAAATTGGCCTTTAATTGATTCGTAATATTCGAAAATTGTTTTTCGTCTGATCGATCATTTGTATTATTTTTTAAATTATTGCATAGTTTTTATTTTATCAAGATCAATCTGTTGATGACATGCTATTTTTAAATATTGCCCAACATCATCCCACAGGGACAAAAATATACGTGTAAATATATTTTAATTTTATATCTTTCGTATAAAATTGATATTTATTTTATATTTTAATTATGTAACTTATTGCCGCTTTATAAATAATTGATATGTATAATATCATCTATTTTGCAAAATTGCATGTCCCACGTTAAAATTAATAATTAAAAGACATATTGAAGATGAAATAAATAAATGTTTCAGTGATCATCGTGCAGTTGAACAAAATCACATTGAATGCTCAGCACCAAGGGCACACAAAAATCAATCTCATTAATGCCTTAGTTGAGGCCTATTCTACAATAGTTTATTGTTCCATGAGTAATCAGTGTATGACTGACGTCTTACTGCCAGGGCTCAATAGTCTTGATACTCTGTGCAATCAAGTCATTCCGCAACAAAACACAGTTCGATCACTCATCAAAGAAATTGAACGTTCAATTCATCCCAAACAAATGGAAAGGTAATATCATCTTTTACAAAATAATTGTACTAAATGAAGAAACAAAAAATATTATTATGAACATTGCTTTTTAGATCAACATCAACCGGTTCAGGATTGTCATTGACAATGCCGTCTGTTAACGTCGGCCAAGGAATGGAAGACATGCGACAAAAGATGAGTAAAATATTCCAACCGAAATCGAACTCTCCAAGCATGTCGAATTTTATTTTTCGTAAAAAGTGACCGCGATAATTATTTTTGTGAGAAGAACCTTTGATATCAAGAACGATTGTACCAGATGAAAGAACTATACCTTAATATTTAAACGCGCAAAAAAGTACTTAAAGATGTAAAGAAGTTTATGTGAAAAAAGAATACTACATTTTTTTAACAAAATGATTAATTGTAAGAAAGTATTATGTACATTTAAAACTATATATTTTTGGGCATGCAACTTTCAAATGACTTTATCAAATGTTACAAAAATTGAAATTATATTTCCATATTACAATAAATTAGTCGATATGAATAGCAATAAATATGTAGCAAATTCATTTTTGACAATTAAAAAAAGGCGAAAAATTTTCTGAGGATTGGTGAAAAACATTTTCAGTTTAATTGTAAGTATTTTATTCATTATAGAGTCAACTATTTAGTTTTAAACTTTTGTATGCTATTTACATGACTTGAAACTATTATATAACTGTAACTTATACTGTAACAGACAAATTATGAACAATACGGTAACATCATTGCCATTACATACTGCTGCTTTTTTTCAATTCACACTATAGAAATAGCAATATTGAAATGAGTCACCTAATTATTATCTCAAGGCCTTTCTTTTGATAATATTCAACTAATTGAGATTTGAATTTCACTCCAGTCGGTTGATTCATTGAAAATTCAAGATCCATCAATATAGATTCATTCATCAACTTTTAACATACCGTCAAAAGGGAAAAAAATTTGTTCAAACTAACTTTGTGTACACTTTTCAACTCTTGGAGAAAGTTTATTCATCCTACCGTTTATTAAAGTCAACCGAAACTTAATCATTTCTTCAGTTCAATTTACGTTCGGTAATTCACTCAGTTGTTATATTTACACGACTGTGAATCAACTTTCTATTCGCTATTATTTTCTTCATTATTAAACAATTGCAAAAATAAAAATACATTGTATGATTCTAAATTGGTTTTTGATCTATATTTTCACTCCTTTTTTTTCTTGTGATAAAAAAGGTTATATTTCAATCATGATTAATTTTGTTGTTACTTTTTTATATCTCACAAAATCAACCCCCCTTCAACGGTATATACATATATTTTTTTTGTACTCTTCGGTTATAATACGGATTCATATAACTTTTGGTTCATCTTGCTAAAAATATACTTTACAAAAGGTGAATTTTTATGATTTGATGTAATAATTTGATTCAAGTAACACAGAAATATATTATCGATCTCTCAGCATAGTGCCAAAACAATTCGACCAACGATTGTTCGATATAATGTTGTAATTGAATTAGTATATGGTATTATTATAAACAGTAGTTTTGTTATCTCTATACCACATTATTTTGCAAACAAACCAGTAACCAACGATATAAATTATATTCATCATTCAAGTTCAACAAGAGAGTACATTAATTGTGCGACATTGATTTTGTTTTATATTACGTGGATAATTCAATGTACAGTAAGTACAAAGTAGGAACCTCAAAACAATTCGAACAAGCTTCAGTATTGCAGAAACCTGATCTCACTTGCTCTTTCAATCTCATCAGATTTTGGACTCGGCTCTGTTTAAAGTTACTTCTTCATCTGTTTCATTTTCATTCGATACTCTAAATTATTTACACGCCTCAGAATAATTGTAATAATTTAATCTTAATGCTTATTAAATGCGAATGCTCTAAGTACAATGATAAAAAAAATTATTATACAGATAAATATACAAGATGTAACAATCAATACAAAACTCAAATCAAACATAATATCATACATATTACAAAACAAACTTATTGACCAAATAAGATTAAATATTGAGACGCGATTCCCACTCTTAATATGTACGAACTATGGGTTTTAACTTTGATAACATATTCTCGCCTTTTTCAATACTTAAATTATATGCTTACATCTCAATATTTTTTTATATTAAAAGCAAATTCTTCTTGCTATAATCAACTACACTCGTAATACAAAAAAGTGTTTCAATTTTCCAAAACACATTAATACACCGAGAGAAAAGATATTTGATTTTCTCTTGGTATAGTAACTGGACAATTCGTTTGTTTAGGCCAACTGCAATCCAAAGATCGCGTGACAACCCGCAGATTTGGAATTTATGACACGGGGAACTAATTCTCGATCTCATTTCACGCGCGCAACATTGCGATCTCGCACACAACTTCGCTCATTATAGATTTTGCAATATTGCGCACGTGCAACAATTTTTTTTTTTGCACATTTTTTTAAATTTCTTAGTACTTTATAGATAAGATTTCACCTATCTTCAGGACTGACATTCATGTCTCATTCCGCTATAAATAGATTAATAGAATTTTCAATGGGTTTAACGCAACAATGCTTGCAACGTACACATATCACAATAGTGCTGGGCAATATCTATGAGATATCGTCTCTGCTCTCGAGCCAAAAAATAATATTTCCCTTTTTTTCATCATCAAAATACTTTCATCCGTGAATACACTATTACATTAAATTGACGTCGCTATGACAGATTCAGATGATCAAATTAAGCTTGCTGCTTGTGTCCATGATATCCTCCTGTCGCTTTTTAAATCCTGGAAGACTCGGTTTGCGAAAATATAAATACTTTCAAATGGATTTCTTTTTTGTGAGGTCGTTCTCGCTGAACAGATGATTGTATTCCGCTCGCATGTTCATAACAGCCAACACGTTGTCTGCAACGATAGACACAACTTCATCATCACGAATTCATTTTCATTTATTAAAATCGAAAAGTAATAATAAATCAATTACAACCAACGTTTTTTCTCTTCATCTCACCTAAACTAACGGTGTTCACGCGATCATCTTTTTTAGCTTGTTGGAAGATCCTATCAACTTCGTCTTCTTGCATGCGAAGTGAAAATCGTAAGGCTTTCCGCAATTCATCGATGGTTATTTTTGTAATAGAATTGCTACACACCTGAAAAAATATACATAATTTAATTTGTGTTTCTTTTTTTTAAATAAACTCTATCGGAAAGTGAAAATGTAATTTAATTTTACCTCGAAAGCTGTCCTCACGGTATCTAATTCTGTATTTGCATTTGTGATTACTAATACTGTGAATAAGTAGTTTTCAAAATCTATAACGCCTTTTTCATGCTGAAAAATTCAATCCACAAATTAGTAAAATACTTTCAGTGGATTTCTAGATCCGAAACATGGATATTTTCTTTTCTCTTTTTTGCTGGACCAAATGATTTTAAATTGAATTGAATTAAATTTAAATTTAATAGTTGAATCAATAAAAGAGGACAAGACTCTGTCAAATTCTACTGGTAATAAAGTGAATCTTGACACAAATGACATGAGATTGTTGGAGTCACATTAGATCTTATGCCACTTGAGTATCAAAGTCGATTTTTTTCCAGTAGAATTTGAAACAGTTAAACACAAATAAAAAAATGTTTTAAACAAATTGCTATGCTATTATGGGCTATGATTCCGAATTTTTAAGATTCATTTGGTGGCATGGTTGAAAATGTTCAATTATTACCTTGTCATGAATTTTGAAGAGAAGCTGCGTCGAAGGGTCGTTTTCATTTATTCGCAACAGCGTAGCAAATTCCGACAGACTGACTTGTTGTGGGAAGTTGCTCGTTTTTGTCTTCAACAATTCTTCTTCTCTTTTACTTTTGATTAAACTGTGAAACATTTGTTTAATGTTAACACATAAATAGTAAAAACATATTTTTTTTACATAATTGGAATCTTGTTAAAAAATGATTACCCTAACTTATGCCGCAACTTGTGTGCCTCAACTATGGTAGATGCATTAGAGAGATGCAACTGATGAGCTTTGGTAATGATTTTGCAATCATCATAAGTGTAATCGGACACAGGAATTTGCAACGCCCTGAAAATTATAAATTAACTTTTAGTCAGTGTACAATCAGACAGGTTTTAATAATACCAAAAAAAAAAAAAAATAGTTTTCAAATTACTCAGCCATGAGACGCCGCACATTGTTGGCATAGAGTTTGGGATCAGTTTTTTCAGCTTCGCTAGGCTTATAAACTGGCAAAAATTCAATTTCACAACTGCTGTTCAATTGAGTGAGAGTCAGCCACAATAATTTCAACCTGAAATGAATATCCTTTTAATACAAAAATCATTGAGTAAATTTAATTGAATTGTACTTTATAGAAAAAGCAACTTAAATTATCAAAGGGATTTAAATGAATTTTCTCAACTAATTAACCCCAATAAAATGTTGATCAACTTACGCTCCAGGACCTTCCCAAGTCCATGTGACGGTATCCAGTTTGTTTGGATATCTTATACAAACTGGCTGCACCGGCACTCCGGGATAAAAAGCGCCGGATTTAAAAGTAATCAAACACGAACGATTTGTGCAAGTGCCCTCCGGGAAAATCATCACCTATTTAATGAAAAACAAACAATATTATTTAGCGGGGTTAAAATAATTCGTTTTGTCAATTTTATTTTGATCTTTGACACATTTTATTACCTGGGGCCAATCCTCTTTTGACGTAGCTCTCTCGATGATTTCCTTAACAGTGTTTTGCCTCGAATTGGGATCATCTCTCCAAACATAAACCGGTTGAGTGTAGTTGATCAACTCTTCAAAAAAAAAAAAAAAAGTGTAAAACATATTTTAGTTTTCATTCAACTCAAATTACAAAGTCTGCCAGCACTTGAAAACCAGTCATAAAAATTGTATTCTATTATAACAATAGAAAAATTGATGACGAAATAATTGTTGGCAAATTTCAAAAGTTGTATAAAATAAAATTGATATTTACATAATAGACTCTTTACATAATGACACTAACGTTCAAAGTGATACTTTTAAAATTACTTTCCTCTTATCGCAAGTTAATAAATGAATTATTGCTGTTTGAAAAATCCGAATGGCGTTTCAATATTGATACATTGAAATTATTATTATTCTTTAAAAATTTGGGAACAGTAAACATTAATTATAGTTGGGATGGATGTATTGAAATTGAATGTCGATGACAAAATAATATAATGAGGACAGGATACTTGGCATGAGTTGATAAAAAGAGAACAAAAAAAGGAAAATCATACTTCCAATGAAAGGATTTAATCCCGACTCCCGTCGTACGATGATGGACGGAAATCCTGTGACATAGACGATACCACCGTCCATAAAAGTTGAATGCGGTGCTACAACTAGAATCGGCGCTTCGGCCCTGCTCGCCTGTTTCCCGCGAACCGTAATTGTCATTCCTCCGGCTTGATATGTAAGTCGGCCCAAAAAACATAGCCACGGCACTACTTTGCTGTACAACGATAATAGTTCCATGTTTTTCAAATTCATCCAAAATTGCAAAATTTGTTGTAATCATCACTTCATACTTCGTCCATAATTTTTGTCTTCAATTTAATTTTAACTTTCGAATTCATTTAGTTAATAAAACAAAACAAAAAGAAAAAAATGATTTTGACATCAAGTTATAACTTATAATTTGACAACATTACTCGATTATGTCATAATCAAGTTATTAGGAAACTTACTTGATTAATATTAGTTAGTAAAAAGTAGCAAAGTATTAGTAAACGATTGGCAGAGCTTGTTGTTAGTCATCCCCATTTGACTAAGTGCAAATTTGTTACCATTATTATTCCTTTTTTACGTTTATGCAATCATATCTATATACAATTTTTATAACTGGCTATTTTCTTTAATATTTCAAAATAAATAGATAATTTCAAGATAAAATCAAAAAGAGAAAATTAAATCAATTGAAATAAATTAAAACAAAAGTCAATTGGTTCAAAAACCAAACAAAAGTAGAATAAAAAT